>JASAND010001934.1:0-13554 GCA_030248195.1 Trissonchulus latispiculum | reverse complement strand
TCTTGTACTTCGTTCAGTTACGTATTGCTCAATTGGACTTTTGAAAGTGCACTCAATTCCTGAAATCGAGAAAATCGGATTTAAAAATTTTTTCCAAGATCCCAGAATATGGTATCATTCGAAAGCTCTTGATGAGCTGAACAAATCTTGTAATAGAACAAATGTGTGAAAATGCACCAAATTCCTGAAATTCTTGATCTTTCTCTAGCTTGGAAGTTTTTCGCGAATTCCGAGAAATGGGCTGGATTCTTCGAATTAGATTAGAATTAGATTTGATCAGCACTTCAAGAGCATTTGAATGATACCCATATTGTGGGACGTGGAGAAAATTTTTAAAATCCGGTTTTGTCGAATTCCGGGAATTGAGTGCATTGTATTACAAAAGTTGTTCGGCTCGATAAGAGCTTTCAAAATCCAGAAATTTTGAAAACCCGGAATTCCGGAAATTGGGTGCATTTTCGTGAAGAACCTGTAAGAGCAAAATTGTGCCGCGGGTCCGTCTCTATTCGACCGTGAAAACTAAATTTTGATTGCAATAAAAATTCGGCGAAAAACTACAAATTTTTTAATTTCTCGTTAATGAAACCCGGTATTCTGGATTTTCGGAATCTAGAGTTGCTGAGAATTCTAAAAACAGATACTTGTTGGGATTTACTCCAAAACTTAATCTGCTATAAACGGCCAAAATTTGTACACATTTTTTGATCGTACTATAGTTTCAGTCTTTTCTCAAAATATGAAGATTTGAAGGTTTAAAGCGGTTTTTCATTAATATTAGCAGTGGAACTGCAAATAATCATAAATTTCTGCATTATGTATGTTAATGTCTCACGGCTAGAATCTGCACTTCGAATGAGCTGAAACTCCGACTGAAACTTAAACTAAAACAAACTATTTTAGTGATCCCGACTGAAACTGAAACTAGTTTGGGAGGACACCAGGAACTGAAACCGTCTTGAACCGCCGATTGAAAATGAAACTAAAAAACTAAACTAAAACTAAAATAGGAGGATTCAATCTTCCCACTCTTCCTCTTTTATATACTGCTGATAAAATGTCCTAACACGTATTATTTTAATATTAATATTTTGAATACATACTCTAGCTTGTTACTGACGTGGCCTGTCACAACTTACCCTCGTGTAATAAAACACTAAACCTAATCACCAAACTAAAACTCCTATCACAAATTTATATTATCAACTCAACAGCAAACAGTTTATTTTTAAACAGTAGCAAATCACAAAAGCCGAAAGCTAATTTAAAAGATACAACAATGTCATTCGTAGTGTTGGACGTGAATCGCTGAAACACTTGCACTGAACGCCCTGGGTACAGGAAGCAATGAAACATACAATCTACAAAATCACCACGAGGAAACTATCACATTGCTGAACGCTGACACCAGACACTGCTATTAAGAGTCTGTTAATCTGAACGACTAATTTACTGTTTGCAGTAAAGATCGTCTAACAAACAACGTCCATCAGTCTAAGATCACAAAGGACTACGAAGTAATACAAAACCAAGCAAAACGTTCTTTTTACCAAGTCCCATATAATTCATAAAAAACTTGATATGACAGCATCACACATACACGCATGCTGCAGAGTTTGAATATAGCAAAATGAGACTAATTGTTGTATACATTGTGCTATATACAGAGTAGTAAATCTATGGCTATAATCAAAACCGCAAAAGGTAGATGGAAGGGCTTCTCACTGGCTCATTTATGAACAACCTCCACTTGTCATCGATTCTCAAGAAGCTTCCGTATCAGAAACCGGCTTCGGTACTTCCTTTGGGGCTGTAGCACGAATGCCCCAGCTAGCCAGACGCTCAAATACGGTAACCTTCGCATTCAGAGGTGTTGTCGTTTCACGTTCGGGCCACTTGGTTGGTCGATGAATCATGTCACGTTCCACTGTCGACGGGACATTGGCTCGGTCGTCAAACCAGAGGCCAGTCTTCCAAAAGTTAGCATTAAAGTGACCTTCATCCATTTCCTTCTGATGGAGGGCCTCCTGGCGCCGTCGCTCGGACATTATCTCTGGATGACGTCGCTCCCAGATCAAACGATGCTTCTGTTTCATGTAGGCATCCACTACATCCGCACTCAGCGTTAGCTCTCCATCTGAAACAACCTTTCACCAAGAGTATATACGTATATGATTGCAGTATGTATAAGAAGAGTTATGCCACAACAGGTCTCCTCTTCAGTACATTGCGTAAAGGTCCTCCGACCACAATACGCGAATGTTCCACGTTTGGTGGGGAGGGGGTCGACCAATATACCCCTCCCATTTTTGTAGGGTGCTGGGCTTATTCTAGTGGGGGAGGGGTGGGGCCAAAAACACCATCCCCCAAAAAAAGTGGGTACCCCTTTTGGTGCCAACTTTTGCACTGAAAAAATCGCTCACAAGGTCAAATGTTCAAAAACTGTAAGGCTTCGCCGGAGATTTTTGCCTATTTAAGCACTAAATCCGTTAATTTTTGGCGATTACTATAAAAATACCGCAATTTTTAGCATGGATTTAGAGAAATTTGGAACATTTTTGCCCCCCGAGGGGCCACCCCAAAGAGCCCTCTCCCCAAAACAATTTCTTAGAATAAGCCCAGGTGTGTAGGCAACAGCCAATCAGATTGCAGATACCCACTTTCCGTTTGGTGGCGGTTAGAGAATAGGATTACAGCAAGAGTACATAATAACTAAGAGTGTGACAAGCGTCACACTCTTAGTTATCAAGCAGAAAACATCATCTGCACAATAACGGCCTACCCCCCCACACCTGAGTACCTGGTGACCCCCCCCCACAACTGAGTACCAGGTACACAATTGTGCACGAGCACTCGCTTGTATGTTTACATGTTGAAGCCAAAAACATTCTATCAGCAGCTGGCCACTTTTGAGCTTCAACATGTAAACATACAAGCGAGTGCTCGTGCACAACTGTGTACCTGGTACTCAGTTGTGGGGGGGTCACCAGGTACTCAGTTGTGGGGGGTAGGCCGTTATTGTGCAGATGATGTTTTCTGCTTGATAACTAAGAGTGTGACGCTTGTCACACTCTTAGTTATTATGTACTCTTGATTACAGTAATTCTGTTGATTTCCAAAATGGGTCACCGTTTGGTGGACGGAGGTAGCCAAATTTTTCCAATTATGCAAAAGCCAGGCCACCACGTCACACATCACATAAAGTTCGGACGAAAGTATTTTTCTTGTTATGGATGCCGGCACCGCTGAGAGGATGGGTCGAGTCACTTTTGCGTAAGATCGTACAAAAACAAAAAACTAAACACGTACGTGCTATGTATTCTATCTGGGCTTATTTTACGAGGGGGCCGGGTGGCCCCTATAAACACCCTTTCCCCCCCAAGAATTAATAGTGGGTGCCCCTTTTGGTACCAACTGTTGCCCTGAAGGCCAAATTTTCAAAAATTTTCCTGCTTCGCCGGAGATGTTTAGCCGATTTTTACCTAAAGTCTGACCAAAAAATGTAGGGAGCGAAATTCTTTTGTTTATACTGAATTACCGGTACATTTTTGCTGCAGCAATGTATATATTTTCTGAACCGTCATGGCATAAACTTTCTTTTGGTTGAAAAAATTTTTTAAAAAATTAAAATTCATCAAAAGAAGCCGATTTTTTAGGTTTTGAAAGATCAGTAGAAGACAGGAACTAGCCGTTCGGTAGAAAATTAGCCCATGTCTCACACATTGTGAATCCCGAATATCAGCTGATTTCGTCAAACATTGCGATAGTTATTAAATTTTTTCGATTTTCAAAATCCTTTGATCTTTGCCGCTTTTCCAACTCTGGCTGGCTATTACTCGCGACTCACTCAATGCAAAAAATTTGTAATTGGATTTTCAGGACCGCTTATGTGTCAGCTTTCATGTGATATATGTGGTTTTTCAAAATTTGAAAATCAATTTTTTCGAAAAATACCACTTTTTGACCCAAAATTTCGACAAGGCGAATCCAGCAAAAGTGGGTAAAAATAATATTATCATAAAGTTTAATCTGAGCTGAATCCAACGATATAAAGTTTTCGTGGCAACAACTTATATTACATCCGCAACTAATTTTTAAACAATTTCGCTTTTTAGCCTGTTTTTGGCTAGTTTACACTATTTGCCGCAAATCAATGCACAATATAGCACAACTTGTCAGAAATCACCTGAAATAGGAAATTGTTTAAAAATTCGTTGCTGGGGCAATTTTAGGAGTAGCCACGAAAACTTTATATCGTTGGATTCAGCTCAGATTAAACTTTATGATAATGTTATTTTTACCCACTTTTGCTGGATTCGCATTGTCGAAATTTTGGCTCAAAAAGTGGTATTTTTCGAAAAAATCGATTTTCAAATTTTGAAAAACCACATATATCACATGAAAGCTGACACGTAAGCGGTCCTGAAAATCCAGTTAAAAATTTTTTGCATTGAGTGAGTCGCGAGTAATAGCCAGTCAAAGTTGGAAAAGCGGCAAAGATCAAAGGATTTTGAAAATCGAAAAAATTGAATAACTATCGCAATGTTCGACGAAATCAGCTGATATTGGGGATTCACAATGTGTGAGACATGGGCTAATTTTCTACCGAACGGCTAGTTCCTGTCTTCTACTGATCTTTCAAAACCTAAAAAATCGGCTTCTTTTGATGAATTTTAATTTTTTTAAAAATTTTTTTCAACCAAAAGAAAGCTTATGCCATGACGGTTCAGAAAATATATACATTGCTGCAGCAAAAATGTACCGGTAATTCAGTATGAACAAAAGAATTTCGCTCCCTACATTTTTTGGTCAGACTTTAGTTAAGCACAAAATCCGCAAATTTTTGCGATTACTATAAAAATTGCGTAACTTTTAGCAATTTTTTAAAAAACTTTCGCCCCTCCCAAAATGACCCGCCCGCCGAGGAGGGCCCAAAAGAGCCCTCCAAGAAATATTCGCTAGAATAAGCCCAGTTCTATAACCATAAAAATTTCCGTCCATGGTCTCAACTGTAATCATGTTGTTGTTATTATTGCCGGGCTACTCAGCCAAGAGGCCATATGAGGGTGCTAAGAAACTGTAATCATCATCATTATTCTTGTGGCCAGGCGGTGATCCATACTGCTGGGCTAAAGGCGCCCAGTACCCCTCAGAAAGCCTAGCACCCGGGTAGGGTCGTTCCAAAGGACAGTTTCGCGCCATTCTTTGCCAATCTATCAGCAGTTTCGTTGCCACTGATGCCACATTGGCTAGGAACCTAAAGCTTGTGCGGATTCCTCTGGACGACAAGACAGCCAGTATTCGCCATACTTCCACTTCCAGCTGACTCGCGGTGGGCGGTGGGCCACCGGCCAGATACTGGATAGATGATAGAGAGTCAGTGTAAATTCAGATTGTTCCGCCGGTCAGCCACTGCCCCTTTTCCACTATCCATTCCAGGTCTCTGAAGATAGCGAGCATCTCCGCCCTGTAGCTAGAGCAGATCTGTCCAGCAGAGTAGGGTAGGTGGGTGCAGCGGCCAGTTGGTGATTCTACTATGTATACACCACTGCCACCTTTGGTTGTGCCACCGGAAGCGGAACCATGCGTCCAGATTGCGTAGGTTGGGGGTCGGGAGGCGTTCGAGAGTGCCGCCTGTCCTATGCGCTTCTTGTCGTCCGATGGCAATGAGCGTGGGCACACCTAGTTAAGTGAGGTGTCAGTTTCCAGTAGAATGGTTTGGCTCCAGTAATAATCAGTAACTGTAATAATCGGTCCCTCCAGTCGCATCTGCTTTACCGGTATCTCTTATTAAGTTATCGCTCCAAGAGAGCACTTGTCTGGCATTTTTTAGTGGGAGGGGTGGGGTCCCCCACTTTTCGGAGCCCCACACTTTCGCCCCCCCCACTTTTCGGCAAGTCCCCACCCACGTTTTTGGGGGTCGCCCAAAAGTGTCAAAAAATTTGGTTTTTGGGGTAAAATTTTCAAAAATTTTCGTAATTTTTAGCTAATTTATGGACTTATAAGCTCATTTTAAGCTTAAAAACAGCGATTTTTTGCGTTTTTACCTTAAAAATGCTAATTTTTTGCTAAAAATTTCGCTATATTTCCACCTTTGGCTCGTCCCCCCACTTTTCGGAAGCCCCCCACTTCCCCCTCCCTAGGGGGGGGCAAGCCCCCTCCACTTACAAAACCCTAAACAATGCCAACTTGTTATCTCGCAGAAAGTACTTACATTTAATAAAAAAGTTGAGCTCATTTTTCTCATAATCGTCAATTGCTTTGGCACAACGATGTCGCGCATGATCGTTTATTGCTAAACATCTGTCTCTGCGGTCTCCCAAAATATACAAAATTTCTTTGTCAACTTGCCTGAAAACATTAAGACGTTATTACGGTAAATACGTACAACAACAACTACTCCCCCCAAGCTGCCGGCGAGGTTCAGTGATCACTGTGATAAATGCTGTTCAGTTCGCTTAGGGTGTTGTGATAAATGCTCCGAAATTCGAATCCGACGTTGGCGCCACGTTAACACTCCCGCCCCAGAGAGGAATTTAGCTTTTACAGCGAGTTATATACTGGGCTTATTCTAAAGAATTTTTCTGGGGGGAGGGGAGCGTTTGGGGGGGCTCTCGGGAGGAGAAAATTTTCCAAAATTTTTCTAAAAAATGCTAACCATTCCTAATTTTTATAGTAATCGCCAAAAAATAAGCGGATCGGATTTAGTGCTTAAATAGGCAAAAATAAACTCTCTGGCGAAACTGGAAAATTTTTGAAAATTTAACCTTCTGAGTAATTTTTTCAGGCAAAAGTTGATACCAAAAGGGACACCCACTTTTGTTGGAGGGAGGCGATTTTAGGGGGGGGGACGATTTTTGGGGGAAGGGTGTTTATGGGGAGGGACCCCAGTAGAATAAACCCAGACTTAAACTACATAGTGTTAAATGAACCACGGATCATTTTCGATTTGGACTTTAGATTAATATGACAAGATATATACGGCTATGATACGTACTTATCAAGCCTGTACTGAAAGTTAGCTTCATAAAGACACACGGAATCGGTGACCTCACATTCATCAATAGACTTGGCTCGCTTAAACTTATAGTGATAGTAAGGCAAGCGATTCTTTTCGTTCAAAGGCTCAACCACAGATTCTGAAAAAACAGCAAAACCAGTAAAAATTTAAATGAGTTTAGTTTATATACACTAAGCTAAGTAGAATTCAAAATCTGGGCTTTTTACATATATATCAACAAGATTCGCCACGTTAAGCGCAATCAGCAAGGAACACATGGCATTAATTCCTTCTGTAATCTAAGGAATGTTAAGAGTCCCCCTCTTTCTTCACAATACTACCTAAACGAAACAGTATATATATATATATATATATATATATATATATATATATATATATATATATATACAAGTATTAAAATGCGTCTCCGGAGCATGAAAAAAGTAATATGGGTGGTGGTGAGGTTGTAAAATCTAGAGAGGACTAGTCTTAAAAATGCTTAATATGGGGGCTAGGTTCAAAAAAGAAGAGGACTAGGTTGTGGGCGAATTAATATGGGCACAGCTTCGCGGACTGAAAAAGTTATATACATACGTATTACATATGCATACATACCAGTGTTCAGTTTTAGTTACGATGAATAATATACAACTATGATAAACTAATTTTAGCTGAAGCAAACATTTCCTTAGATAAACTCTTAATATCTATATACTGTGCATTTTAACCATTGATAAGAAAAGTCTATATTTCAACAATAATTTCAGGACTCTCTCCGACAATCTTCTATTTTTGTTGAACCGTTAGCATTACAATCATAGCCTTGGTTCTTTCTAGTTGCTTGCCGTAGTCCAGCTCCAGCACAACCAAATTACTATATAGTTTACGCATATATAAGCAAGCAACTTGCAGCGATTGTTTAACTGCTGGAATTGTTCATATTGACTGACAATAATGGTTTTGTATATGACCATCGCCACGGCGAAGCGTGACAGCCCGCGAATATGGGTTGCTCGGCGAAGCTGTGCCCATATTAATTCGCCCACAACCTAGTCCTCTTCTTTTTTTGAACCTAGCCCCCATATTAAGCATTTTTAAGACTAGTCCTCTCTAGATTTTACAACCTCACCACCACCCATATTACTTTTTCATGCTCCGGAGGAGCATTTTTATTACTTGTCCTTCTGTCATTTTAAAGGCTCCCTTTCCAGCAATGCGGCAATGGATACAAGGAGCTTGAACAGTGCCGTAGGTAGAGCAGAAAAGTGATTATATAAATATATCAGGGGCGCAGCCAGGGGGCATGCGGGGCATGCGGCCGCATGCCCCGTCAGGATTTGGAAATAAGAAAAATTAACCCGACGAAAGTAAAGCCAACTGGCAGCAAAAATTTCGCAGTTTCGTTGCCATTTATTTGTATATACTTTCAATGTACTAGACCAGTATTGGTGTGAGTCTGTTCAAGCAAATCTACCTCTAAACTGGACAGTCAGGACGTGTCCAAATTTAATCAAGCACAATTTTGGGGCTGCGAACTTGCCAGCAAATATTTCTGGGGCCGCCGAGTAGAATACAGTTCAAGTTCAACATTCAATATTGAAGGTGCTGGATCGAGTTTGCGTACTTTTGTCTTTAAAAGCGGCCTTACCACGCATTTTTGGGACAGTTGCCGAGAGCTATTTTTCAGGGGGTTTTGCCTTTGTCTTTTTGTTCGGGAGAAATTAGGCATCCAAGTTTGAAATTTTGACAAAAATCGAACTTTTACTTTTTCTCGAAATATTGAGGCGTGCATGTTTCTTCATGAAAGAATTTCAGAAAAATAGCCCTCGGGTAGACGTTTGTTTTGAAGCCTGAACTGGTCGCTTTCCCTTGGCTTTCCGACACTTCGAGAAATACATGTTCAAAATAGTTTTCATGTTATATATCACATGTCCAAGTCGAACAGTTGAATTGAGACAGCTGCGTTCTGGCTGGTTGTAACAAGCACATTCTAAGCTTTAAAATGATACAGAAGCTCCAAAAATTGGGTAATTGGCAATAATCTTTCAAATTTTGCTGCAAATACCCGAACCAGCACCTTAAGGTGCTGGTTTCCTTTCGGGTATTTTTGACTCCTACGGCTTTAATCCTTTACGCAAAGGGCTAAAACTTACGAAATAACCTATTTCCGTGCTCTTTAACATTTTAGGACCAGTCCCGTATTCTTAGGCCAAAAGATAAGAAAGTTTTGGTTTTTGGCCTTAAGCTCCCAGTAGGTAGACAAGACACAAGATTGGTTGGTATGGCTGGAAAGCGGACTCGAAAATGAACATTTTTGCTCTTACAACCTTTGAGCTATCTTCAGTGGTTAAGTCAGTATAAGCAAAAAACTGTTTTTAGGGTCAAAAAATGGCCATTTTCGAGGATATCAGTTTTTTCAAAATTACTACCACATGTTAAGGACAAAATTGGCTTAGTTATACTCAATCGATACATCGTCCAAATGCACATTTTATGAATGCCTATTAGCCGAACTTTATTGGTTTCAGCTAGAGATTTGGCCGAAAAACCATTTTGGCAAAACTGCGATTATTTTGTTTCGAACATCGATTTCTCAAAAACTGCTCGACGGATTCCGGAGATTTTCGGCAGAATCGAAATTCGCACTTCTGCGGAGGGACGTTTTTCTTGGTTTGATCCAAAACATATTGAGTAGCAAGAAAACTCAATGCGAAGTTGCGAAATTTCGTGTTACTGTGCATTTGGCCGATTTTCTCGACCGTTAAGACCTGCTGAGCCAAATCCAAAAAAACGTCCCTCGGCCCATATGTCCTTCATATCGTGGCACAAAAAGAACTTTTGACCGATTCTTCAGTTTTGGGAAATCGATGTTCAAAAACTTTTGGTCTATATTCATCCTGTTAGATGTCAGCTTGTCAGAAAATTTCTGCTATTTTTTTGCTAATTTAGCCAGTTCTGTAAGCTCATGTGAATGTACAGATAATAAGCTTTAAAACGATGTATAAACCTCTTTGCAACTCCCAAAATTGCGAAAGTTATAGCGTTTCAAAAAAATCACCAAAAAAGCACTGCACAAAAGGATACCACCACCTTAAGGGGGAGGTTCACTTTTTTGCCGATTTTTTCCACCATCTCTGATTTGCTCGTTTTCAGATATTTTGTGGACCCTATGGTCCTTAAAAACAAAGACGAGTGCGTTTTGCATTAATACTGCAAATATTGCCACAAACTGCGTATTGTGCTAAAAATGTCCATTTTTCATAATTTTCTTTCACATTCTTTTGCTAATTTCTCACTCACTATGTGGCAGATTAATGTATTCATGCCTTTGGTGGCACCTTTAATCTTTTTAGGTGAAAAATGTCAATTTCTGGTTTTTAAAAACATAGCAAAATTGGGTATATATAGCTAATAGAACGAGGAGCAACTTGTCTACTAGAACTTAGGTCTAAAATGCTGCTAAGGCTAAGTTAGGCTACTAAGCCGTGGTCCAGGGATTAGAAATGCTAAATTGTTTTCCCGAACGATGGGTGTCGATTGCTCCAAAAAGTTCAAAGATAGTTGTAAGCATTGGATAACGTGGGTGGAATGGGGAGGGGTGCAGACCCCCCAGACCGACAAAAAACGGGTAGACCCCCTCAGCAAAAAGGAAAAAAGGGCAGACCCTCTCTTCCAGAATGAAAAACCCCCCCCAATTCAATTAGTGTTGTGCGCTGAACAAATTGCCCGCCCGGAGCTCCGGCCGGAGCGGGCTGTCGGAGCACCGGAGCTCCGGAGCTCCGGTGCTCCGCGGGGCTGCGACTGTTTTTGGTGGTTAAAATTGTAAAAATTTTATTTTAAGCTAAGCTAATCATTTTTGCAATGAAATGCACGTCTACTCACTGTTTACTATATAACGCGTCGCATTTTTATGTTCAGAATCTGATTCGTTTGCTATACACATTTGCTCTATTTGCTAGCCCGTATTTTTGATCTGAAATGAGTTCAGACTTCGACAACTTTTCACGACTTGTGGCTGTTTCATTATATACATGCATTATGTTATGTTACATTATGTTGCGTTTACATAAAAGCCAATGTTAATTTACTGCCGTTTAGTTCTAATGTCTCACTTTTTCAAGATTTGCTAAGTTTAAATTTTATAGATTAGGACTCCATAAAATTCGTTACGAGAATTTCGTCAAAAATTAAATTTTTGAATCCATGCTGAATTATTGCAAATTTAACAAACGTGGACCAGATTTGCTTTTATCCACTGTTTAACTTTTAAAAAGTATGTATATAATCATAAAATAAATTTGAACAAGGAGAAATTATGTCTGAAAAATATTAGAAAAGATGTGTGAGATGAAAGCAAAGAAAACATTTGTAAACATTGAAAATTTATGTAGAAGAATGTATTTCATCGGAAAAGGGGGATAATTGATGGATTAATGGATTAATTAATGGGAATTATATATAATTAAAAAGTTGTATTGAAACAATTCTTAGAGGTCGTATAGCTTAGAATTATATTTAAATTTTCACTTTTATCATCTGGACAAGTTGGAAAAAATTGTTTCCAGAAACCGAATCATACAACAGTCTTGAGAAAGTAGAAAAATTATTAAAAATAATTACGAGCACTAATTCATTATTCTTACGCACTGTTCGTGAGACTACAGCAAGAAATCTTAAAAACTCTTCAAATATATTTTATTATTATCGAAGTTATGAGCAACAGACAGGCATCAAAGCTTGAAAATGGCTGCTCCGGGTACCCGGAGCTCCGGAGCTCCGGAGCTCCGGAGCAGAAGCCCGCTCCGGAGCACCGAAAATCGGAGCTCCGCTCCGGAGCTCCGTCGGAGCGGAGCTCCGGCGCACATCACTACTAAAAATAGCTTTTTTTTGCTGCTGAGCTAAAATATGAACTATTTTTAACCTCAATTTAAGCTTAAAATAGGTAAAAAATGGGTAATAATCCGGCGAAGCCGAAAAAAATTTCATAATTTCCCCTCAAAACCTTATTTTCCGGGCACTTTAGGGTTGGGGAGGGGTGATTATGGGGGGGGCGAGGGGCGACCCAAGCCTGGGGGGCCCCTCCACCCCCCCCCCTAGGAACAAGCCAGAATTGCTAATTGTTTAGCAAATTTTAGCGATTTTTTTCAAAAAATCTCTTGAAAATCGCTAAAAAATTGCCAAAAACGTTAAAAATTCGCAATTTTTACTAATTTTGGGGAGACCCCCTTAAAAATTTTGGATTTTTCATGGGTAGACCCCTCGCCGAGGTTGGGGTAGACCCCCCCAAATCGGACCCCGTGTTAATGTATGGTTGTAAGCGTATATATACTGAACAACAGAAGCGTCATATCTAAAAACGGATTTAATATTCGGATTCAGCAAGTCAAAGAACCCCCTCTGAGTATCTTTTCGGCAAAATTAAAGACAAAAATTCTTTGACCCCATTTTTACTGCGCTTAGCTAGCTTTTCAGGACTAAAAATAAAGGCTATTTTTGAACAAAAAGTGAGCTAGCACACTAACCAGAAAACCAAAATCTTTGAAACTTAGCTAAAGTTTGCCCCTATTAAAGCCTAATAACTGGTAAAAAGCTGGTATAAAGGCTAGGGGCTGCCAATTTTATTAGATCGAAAACGGCGCACGGTCACATAGCTACGTTTTGACAAATTTCGAAATTTGACCTTTTATTGCTTAAAGACAAAGACAGCAACTCAACTTAAAAGACAGCAACGCTCGAAGAGTTTTTGCACCAAAATTTTCACTTTAGCGATCTGCTAGAATCGAAGTGTGTTAAATATAATAATGCCCACTACCGACTATTTTACCTTGCTATGTTAGCTAATCATGTGCCAAAAGGTAGGTCTCTCTGAACAAGCTGGACAAAACCGTTCGTAGCACACACACCCCCTCTTAAGGTGAATACTAATAAATTCACTAGTGCATAAACTTTCACAAGATGGCGTGTATTTGGCTTAAACATACTGATTAGATTTACTGATGGTTTATCAGTAAATCAATATTCAGCCATCAATATTTTTATGCAACGGGGCCCTGGATTTTCAAAAATCGTGGTCCGCATGCCCCGTCACAAAGTTCTGGCTGCGCCACTGAAATATATAGTACCACTGAATTCTCACCTCCGCCCCAAGCTTCGGCCGCTGCAACCTCTGTTTGTGGGTGGTATAAGGAGAAAACTTTTTCGCCTCGTCAAAGACTTCGACAGTATGCCCATCGTGTTCAGCGACACGGATTTACTGTATGGGCACCGCCAGAGGGCCGAAAATCGCTGTTTTAGGGAATTTGACCTGTGGTCACTGAGGCCCATACGCCACAGTGACCACTGGTCACTTCCTCGATTTCGGCAATATGCCCAGTGAAACGAGCGTAGTCGATTTACTGTAAATGGCCCCAACCAAAACGCCGAAAAACGCTGTTTCAAGGTTCGACCACTGGTCAATAGGCCCCATAGACCGTAGTGACCACTGGTCACTTCCCTCGATTTCGGCAATATGCCCATTGAAACGAGCGTAGTCGATTTAGTATAAATGCCCCCAACTT
>JASAND010001932.1:0-14677 GCA_030248195.1 Trissonchulus latispiculum | reverse complement strand
GTACTTCGTTCGGTTACGTATTGCTGTGTTTGAACCAACACGGGGGGTCTGGGAGCCCCCCCCCCAGAAGTTGAAGAATTTTTGCATTTAAGACATTCCCAGGCATTAATTTGGAGCATTTTCGCGACCAATTGATGTGGTATTAAGTATTGCGGGGGTAAGGCGCAGCCCCAAATATAAAATTTTTTAGAAATATCAAGTTTGAAACACAATTTTTCCAGCAACTTTGCACAATTTTGCCTCTAGTTGAAGTTCAAATCCAGCTACGCCAGGCTTGCGTCAGGGCTATTTTCATTTGCGTCACACGAAAAAAATTTGCGCCATGACGCAGCCCCTGCCGCAAAAAACATGGCGGGAACCCTCCCCACAATGGACATGTCCCCGTACCCCGACCCCCCTCCTGAAAAAAATTTATCTAGCTATCCCTAAAGTTTCAGCCAAAGATTGAAAATTTTTCAAAAACTTAGGAAACATTAGCGAAAAATTGCTAAAATTAGTTTAATTTTGCTAAACATAACTAAAAATTGAGAATAATTTTCAGTTATTGACCGAGAAAATTAATTTTTCGCCCCCTTCGAAACATTATCTTATCCAACTAGGGATCCCCTCCGCCCAAATCGGATTTTTCGATCCCCCCTCCCCCCCTTTTAGCCCATCACCTACTATTTTCCGAGCCACCACCCTACTTTGTTTTCGCCAGCCACACCTACGTATATATTATATGAACAATCCTATGCTGGTGAAAACTTAGTTCTTCATTAACGTGCAAGAAAGAATGCAAGAACTTACCCAAAAAATATGTATCTGATTTTGGGTGAACATCTCCCCCGTATCGCCGGGGGGGATCTACCCCGCCCTCACTGGAATATATATATAAACCTGTTGTTGTTCCTCAATTTCCGGTCTTGGCTATCTCTACACAGAGGCCTCGCGACAGCACACTAGCTAACAAGAAGTCAACCACGACAATGACATTTCTGCTGCCTTCCTGGATTCGCACTGTGTTTGTTCTTTCGCTCTTGTATACGACGTATATACATACGGGTCGCGATTTTTGCCGGGGAGGGGCGAATCAATTTTTGCCTAATGTCGGGAGTTCTTTTACGAGGAATTTCTTCTGGTCACTGTGAATAATTTTGATGAGACGAGACGCCCTAAAGTATCTGTCTAAGCAACTTTGTTTATGTTTATGTTATGCTGATGCCTGTGTTGCCCTGGTTTCAGAATGATTCCACTGATAAGCTGAATCCAGATCCGTCCCGTGTGATCCATGTGCGTAATCTGGACGCCCGTGTGACGGAGGGCGATTTGTTGGAGGCCATGCAGCGCTACGGCCCTGTCGCCTATATCACCATAGTTAGCGCCAGACGGATGGCTCTCGTGGAGTTTGAGGTAAGACTCGCTCTGCCTGTAGGATAGCAACTTGTACTTACGTACGTATACATGTAAGGGCTTATTTATTGTTTCGAGCCAGTGAAACCATATTTTTTGGCATGGTTCCTCCTACAATAATGTCTGGATATTGCCCAAGTTCCTTTCCTGCCTTTACAGAGAGCAAAATCAACAGTACAAGTATATATACATTCGCTTTAATTATATCTATTCTGCTTAGAGTTTCTACAAAAAATATTAGGCCGATCACTGCATTTGAGCATCGAGTCCAACCAGAAATGCAGTTTTGAAGCGTGGTTCTCCAGTGTTCGTTTGTTTAGGACATGAATGGATCTCGCAATTGCTATCGGGCATCACAGGGAACCGGTTCTATATTCATTGCTGGTACATCTGCTCAGGCCAATTATTCCACCAGCAAATCCATTCAGCGTCAGGGGTGTGTATGGCTGGGCAGCGTTCCCAGTTAGGTCCGCATTAGCGCGGCTTTTTGCTTTTTCCTGGCTTTCCTTTTCCTGGCTTTTCTTAGGAAAAATTTCTGGGGGGAAGTCTGGGGTGGTCCCCCCCCAGGTCCGGGGAGCCCGGATTTCTGGGGGGGGGAGGGGGAAAGAAATTTTCCAAAAAATGAATAAAATAGCCATTTTTTGATGCTGAGATAAAGAACTATTTATTTAAATAATTAAATTTAAGCTTAAAATAGATAATAAATGCTTAAAAAGTGTAAAAATTAGGCGATGCCGGAAAAATTTTTCTAAGTTTACTTGTAAACCCTTTTGCAAGCGCTTTAGAGGACTCTAAGGTTCGTGCCCGAATACTGGCGGACGACCTAGTCCGGGATTCTACTCCTGGCAGGAAAAAGCCAGTGGAGCTAACTAAACGTCTTTTATTGTGACAACAGCGATACTGGCGGACTGTTGAATTTGATGGTTGATCATTGATACATAAACTGCAGATATAGATTTGATGTAGAACTGTTTCGGTTTCTAATAGTTTTTTGACCATGTTCTTATATATTGCTTGTGTCTCTACTAGAGCACTAATCATTTGCAACATTTTGATTGTTGTAGGATTGAGTCGGAACGACCCAATCACATTCTTGTCATGACTATCCACAATGAGTGCTACCCCATTGATGTGGTCAGTTCTGTGTTTTTGTTCGTCCACATTCTTCTGTCAACTTTTAACGCAGTCTACCACGCTTTTACGCGACTTCTTAACTTAGGGTTTTTTTTGAAAATCGGACCTGCGTAAATTTTGCGTATTTTTGTTTTCGAGTGCGTATTTTTAATTTCGACTGCGTAAAATTACAAAAATCGCTTCTCAACGTTATAAAAGCTATAAACGCATTTAGCGTCGAATTGATGCTGTTTTTAAGAGTTTTAAACAACGTTAAGAATCTTAGCTTGAGTTTAAATTGCGTGCTCTCTGTGGTGTAAGAGTGAATGAATAGGTGACGAAAAATAGGGGGGGCGCAGCCCCCCAGAAGTTGAAGAAAAGGTCCTATATACAAGTAATAAAAAAATGCTCCTCCGGAGCATGAAAAAGTAATATGGGTAGTTGTGAGGTTGTAAAATCAAGAGAGGACTAGTCTTAAAAATGCTTAATATGGGGCTAGGTTCAAAAAAAGAAGAGGACTAGGTTGTGGGCGAATTAATATGGGCACAGCTTCGCCGAGCAACCCATATTCGCGGACTGAAAAAGTTATATATTTTTATACGTACCAGTGTTCAGATTTAGTTACGGCACGTAAATAATATACGACTATGATAAACGAGTTTTAGTGGAAGCAAACATTTCTTTCGATAAACTCTTAATATTTATCTACTGAGCGTTTTAACCATTTATAAGAAAAGTATATATTTCAACAATAACTTCAGGATCAGGACTCTCTCCGACGATCTTCTATTTCTATTCAACCGTTAGCGTTACAATCATAGCCTTGGTTCTTTCTAGTTGCTTGTCGTAGTCCAGCACAACCAAATTATATACTATATATATAGTTTACGTATATATATATATATATAACTGCTGGAATTGTAATTATTGACTGACATTAACTGCTTTGTATATGGCAATCGCCATGGCGAAGCGTGAAAGCCCGCGAATATGGGTTGCTCGGCGAAGCTGTGCCCATATTAATTCGCCCACAACCTAGTCCTCTTCTTTTTTTGAACCTAGCCCCATATTAAGCATTTTTAAGACTAGTCCTCTCTTGATTTTACAACCTCACAACTACCCATATTACTTTTTCATGCTCCGGAGGAGCATTTTTATTACTTGTCCTTCTGTCATTTTAAAGGTTCCCTTTCCAGCAGTGAGCTGACGCAGATAAGGAGCTTGAAAAATGCAATAGGCAGGGCAAATGTGAGCAAATGGGCTTTCATTTTTTTACCAAACATGACTACTTTTGAAGACTTTAATTTTTGACCCACGCCGGCCACCCACCCACAGGTCGGTGGAGCCACTTTTTGTGGCTGGTATAATGACAAAACTTGATCGCCTCGCCAAGGGCTTTCATTTGATACCAAACTTGACCACTTTTGAAGACTTTCATTTTTGAAACACACCAGACCCACAGTGGGAGGCACCCACCCACAGGTCGGTGGGGCCACTTTTTGTGGGTGGCATAATGACAAAAGTTGATCGCCTCGCCAAGGGCTTTCATTTGATACCAAACTTGACCACTTTTGAAGACTTTCATTTTTGACCCACACCGGACCCACTGTGGGTGGGGCACCCACCCACAGGTCGGTGGGGCCACTTTTTGTGGGTGGCATAATGACAAAAGTTGATCGCCTCGCCAAGGGCTTTCATTTGATACCAAACTTGACCACTTTTGAAGACTTTCTTTTTTGACCCACACCGGGCCCACTGTGGGTGGGGCACCCACCCACAGGTCGGTGGGGCCACTTTTTGTGGGTGGCATAATGACAAAAGTTGATCGCCTCGCCAAGGGCTTTCATTTGACACCAAACTTGACCACTTTTGAAGACTTTCATTTTTGACCCACACCGGACCCACTGTGGGTGGGGCACCCACCCACAGGTCGGTGGGGCCACTTTTTGTGGGTGGCATAATGACAAAAGTTGATCGCCTCGCCAAGGGCTTTCATTTGATACCAAACTTGACCACTTTTGAAGACTTTCATTTTTGACCCACACCGGACCCACTGTGGGTGGGGCACCCACCCACAGGTCGGTGGGGCCACTTTTTGTAGGTGGCATAATGACAAAAGTTGATCGCCTCGCCAAGGGCTTTCATTTGATACCAAACTTGACCACTTTTGAAGACTTTCATTTTTGACCCACACCGGACCCACTGTGGGTGGGGCACCCACCCACAGGTCGGTGGGGCCACTTTTTGTGGGTGGCATAATGACAAAAGTTGATCGCCTCGCCAAGGGCTTTCATTTGATACCAAACTTGACCACTTTTGAAGACTTTCTTTTTTGACCCACACCGGGCCCACTGTGGGTGGGGCACCCACCCACAGGTCGGTGGGGCCACTTTTGTGGGTGGCATACTGACAAAAGTTGATCGCCTCGCCAAGGGCTTTCATTTGATGCCAAACTTGACCACTTTTGAAGACTTTCATTTTTGACCCACACCGGGCCCACTGTGGGTGGGGCACCCACCCACAGGTCGGTGGGGCCACTTTTTGTGGGTGGCATAATGACAAAAGTTGATCGCCTCGCCAAGGGCTTTCATTTGATACCAAACTTGACCACTTTTGAAGACTTTCATTTTTGACCCACACCGGGCCCACTGTGGGTGGGCGCTGTGGGTCAGGGGTCACATCCACCGACCTCAGCAGTATGCTCATCGTTTTCAGCGACCCCGATTTACTATATATGGGTACCACCCCAACGCCGAAAAACGCCATTTTTAGTGACTTTTAGGCCATTTCTAGTAAAAGTGGGACTTAGAAACTTTTCGTGAAAACAGGTGAAAAAATGCAAAGTTTGGGCCCATCTCCTGAAAGCTACAGAGCGAAATTAAAAAATCCCCCTCGTTACATTCCGCGCATAGTCCGAAATATTCAAATAAAATAAACCAAACCGATCTAGCTGCTAGCCTGTGAAAAAAAGTCGATCACAACCGAAGTGCCAAAATAGCGAAAGTCCGACTTTGGGGCCTTGGCACAGAGCCAAAATTGGCCAGGTGCCAAAATGACCAAAAAAAGGTTGCATGGGAGGACCCTGCCTACCAACATATAATAGTAGTATAGGACCAAAATGCCCATATCGTTCCAACACTGCGCTGACATAAGCACTTCCGAAAAGCGTTATTAACCGAGAAAAAAAAACAAACGCACGGTAACTCCCGCCTAGTGCAAAATTTCGAAGTTCGGAATTTTAACCAAAAGTATGGTGGTACTTGTAGTACTGCTCGAGTACTTTACGATGGTAACATTTTTACCCCTCCCTAGACCTCTAATTAGCTGGCACCAGGCCAACACTGTCTCCAGGGGGCCGCGCAGACGCCTTTTTATACCCATATTATGTAGGTATCGCGCCCCTATATACGCATCTTTCATTTAATAATCATCTTTCTAACTTTTTTTACATAGTTTTTTTATTTTTAGAACTGATCCATTCCATCATAAACGCATGGGATGTCTCCCGCTTCTTTCTCGCTACTCAAACCCTTTAATTCATTCCTATCCCTCACACCAAACGACCCTCAATTCGACATTACTCGTTACTCTCAAATGAATTTGCCAATATACCACTACAATACTGTAGTCCTGTTTATTTCTTCATTTTTATAGGTATCCCCAATATTTTTGGTAAAATGTTTCAAATTTTTATGTTTTTATGTGTAAAAACTGCGAGAAATCGCTAAAAATGACTGATTTGTTTCTGTTAGCTGTGTATTTTAAGCCTAAAGCTAGGCATTTTTAAGAACTTTTTCGTTTTCCCATGCAAAATACGCCAAGTATGTATTCTACTTTTTACTCTTTACCAAAAATCCCTCCCCCCCCCCCAAAAATCTCTCCCCACATTGTTTACTTGGAGCACTTATCTATTTCTTATTCTATGTCCTTCCTTTGCATAATTAATTGGACAAATTTTAAAATGAAGAGGGTTTCCCTCAGGTTTTTTGGTTTTTTTTATTGTTTTTGCGGTGCACCGCGGTGGTGACGACCTATGGGGCCTATCAGCGGAGGGCTTTAACCGTAGGTGTAACCACCCTAATTTTTTGTCATACGACCTTCTTGTTTTTAGTTGGACACGGCACTGTATATGTACGTATTTCCCTTGAATAGGGAACGAACTGTACGCTACCATACGTGTAACATGCAAAATCGCTCATGTATAAATGACTTTGTCTGCATACGAAACTCTTTCTAACAAACGCATGCATTACAATGTAACTGCATAATTTTGCATACATACTCGTTGCACGCTCCGTTCGCTATATCGACCGAGAGTCGAGGTCGATACAGGTGCACTTGATTTTTTCTCTTTTTGTAGGGGAGTAAGTTAGCGATATCGTCTCCCAAACGGGGCTAACTATGGGAGGTCAATTTTTGCAATTGCTTTACAGTTTTCAGATTTTACGTGAAAGTACATACCGTACTTTACAAAATATGTATTTGCTAGAAATTAGGAAATTTAGGCTAGAAATGGAGGGATTTCGAGTAAGAAATGAAGGTGATCATTGCTTTCACTAAGATTCTTTTGAAAGCTGATTTTGCTTCTGTCGAATCAATTGGAATTTGCTAGGATTTTACTAGGCTAGCCTGAGTCGGGGTAAAACCAAAGTGGAGCCGCAGTAGTGTAAAGATGCGATAAAATTAGTCTATTTTCAAGTTATATACTGCTATTATCAAGCTGAAAAGTACACAACATTTCTGCTTTACCAAAATAAATGATTGTGCACCTATGTAAGCATTTGGCATCTTCTGGATACCTTTTAGTGCGGGGGGGGGGTGACTGACCCCCACCCCATCCCACTAAGTAGAAAGCAAATTTGACTACCTTCTCAAATGTAACGAAAGTGAGCAATTTAAGACTTGCTGAATGGCAACAATACAGTACAGTGCACATCATACAGCAGGATCTGAGCATAAAAAGGGACAAAATGTCGTTCGTTTGGGATTTGATATTAACTTGAAGTCAAAGAATTGTACCTTCCAAAGGAACTGTAGTAGATGCCTTCGTGCTGTTGTTAGTAACCGTCTAGCTTAGCACTGTCTCTTGTACACAAGAGCTCACAGGAGATTTTCCAGGAGCATATCGAAAACAAAAAGAACCAAACATAGTGAAAAATTTGTGACTCGCGCTCCGCGAGCCAACGCTGTTAACCGTTGAATTAACTCTTCCTGCTTCGAAAGGACCACGTATATATCACTTGCTGGACCATCAATTATTGCAAAAATACTGTTACACTACTTTCATTGGTGCCCATTAGATTAGGCAGAGTATCTTTTTCCGTGTAGCCGTGAACTATAACAACTCAGAGCCGAACATGATTTTGTGTTGTTCACAATGTTTCTTATCATGGTGTATTCAATATGAGTGGTCGCATCTTTTCGCATAAAGCAATTCATTCTATACAAAGTCATTTTTGTATAATGTAACAAAAATTTTGATTTCGTATAAGTGTTGGTTTGTGTTGAAGTTGACGAATACAGCGAATACGTACTAATCATACAGGTTCATTTTCTGAATAAGTAAAAATGTTAAGGCATAAAGTTTATAGGGACACTCAATTTCACACAATACATTGCGCCTGGCATGTCGCATAGGACACTCTGTGCTTCCAATTCAAAGTGATCAACATTTTTGGTAGCCTCTAGGTTCACCTCAAATATCGAAACCAGTATCCCTGCTGCTACTATGCTGCGTGCCCACATTACTTATGCCTTCTTATGGGTTCTGGAGCAGGACGCTGCCATTCTAGTTCTGAGGAAGGATCGGGAGAACAGTAAAAATTCAATCGCTGTGCTTCCTCCCGTCTGTCGTTGAACAGCACACTTGGGTTCCTCTCACTTTGGCGCAAAGGATATTATTGACATAATTTTTTGCACTGCAGCCTTGTGCCTGTTCCTCGGGCTGGCCGCCAAATATGGCAACGCCGAGGCCGATAGAGCTTGTTTTTTGAAAAGGAGGAGATACGTTGTAAAGTCCAGCTCACGTTTTCGCAGTTCGCTCTCCATCAGCGCTTCATTCAGAGAAGCCGGAATAGGCAAGAATGGGGGAGAAGCAAACAACCACTCGGTAGCAAAATTTAAGCACTTGGATGGCATCAGTGTAATTCGACATGGCTATGCCATGATCCCGGAAACTGGGCCCATTTGCGTCGTTGACCACTAAAATTTTTTCTTTACGTCTGGTTTCGGCCCCCCGCCCCCCCCCCCTTAAGTGCGCCCCTGACTTCCTCACTCTCCACCAGTAGGGCGTCGTCGTCTGCACATCCTAAGTTAGCGACGCGCAAACCATCAGCAATAGCCACCCCATCATCGTTAGTTATTGCATGCTGCATGATCCAGTCCACCTCGCGGAGGAAAAGGACTGGAGAGAGGATATCGCCCTGTCTCACGCCCGTGGAAATCTAAAAGACGGGAGACAGCTCACCATTCACTCTAACCTGGCTGGAGGACGACTGATACATATTCTTTATGATATCAATCAGGTCATCAGGTATACCGGCTAAGCCAAATAGTTTCCAGAGACTCATGATCCACACTGTCAAATGCAGTTTCAAAGTCCAGGAAAGCAAGCCACGTGTCCTTCCGATGGCACAATAATTGCCTTCTGCCTCTGTTTGGGGACTGCCTATCATTCCAGTATCCTGACAGAGTGTGCCGCCTGCTCGTCAGCAGCTAGATTTTCTGGTTTAAGTTGTCGACGCCAGCAGCTTTTCCAGATTTAAGTTTTTTGGAGGCATCAGTGACCTCCTCCAGCGTAGGTGCATGCGTATAGGTATCTTGACGAACGTATTCAGTAGAATGGGCATCCTGGAGAATAGTGTAGGTGGAGGACGATTCAATAAGCTTTCGAAATGCTGTTTCTATCGGTCATGTTTTTGCTGTTTGATCTTAATAGCGACCCATCATCATTTTTCACTGCACTGCACAGCGGCGGTTTTCATCCAGTCGCATCTCCCGCTCTGACTAGCTTGTTCCATTTTCTAGGAGAGCGTGTTCCAGCGGGCTTCTTTATCCCTTCGTAGCTGTCTTCTAAGTTCCTTTTTCAGAGAGACCTTTTTCTGATGGTCCGCTTCAGACCGGCATTTCTGCGCAATATCAGCAGTGATTTGAGACAGTTCAATCCTAGGTCTAGCAGAATTTCTTCTTCCGGTCGTTCTATTCGCATCATCTTCGAGACATCCTGCCATTCGACTCCAGACGGCGTTAACGGTCATGTCATCAAAGTCTGTCAAGGTGGTCATAGCATCGAAGCTATTGCGGACAGCAAGTTTGAATGCTTGCTGCACAGTAGAGGTTTTGAGCTTAGCCACATCAAACGGCCTTAGTTTTCGGCACAGAGGCTAGTTTAAAGTTGACACTGGCTAGCATCAATTCGTGGTCGGATGGTAAGGCTGTACCATGTACGGTCGCACATCACGTAACGGAGATCGTGATGCATCAAAAGGATTTGTTTATTGTTATCACAATTAGTTATTGTCCCTTTCGTTGTAAGTAGCTATAAAATAGCGGTTCTGCTCTAGGAGCAGGTTTACTACAGGTAGGTCATAGGGCTGGATAATAATACTGCCGGTAAGTTCCATAAAGAATACGTATCAACGAATAATGTTATGCAGAATTCACAACTCGTTGCATATTTCCAAAATCCACATATTTTGAACAACCAAAACTTTAACAAAATAGTTTTGATCATTGTACATTTGATGCGATACTACTCTGATACATTATACAAAAATGACTTATATACTTAAATATTGTAATAATGTAAATTGCTTTATTCGAAGCATATTGTCTTCCTATGTTGTGAAATTCTGGTATCATAGTTTCTATGTTACTGACTTGTAACATCAGTTTTTGTTGCACTTATACGGAAGATTGCTAACTTGTTGTGCAAAGATTGATTGAATGAAAGAATGCACGACACACGAAAGTCAAGATTTATTTCAAGAAAGAACACGATTGGGATGACGCCTTGATTACGCCAGCAGAGATGACACGCGCAGACACTGCAAAGAAATTCAGCACAGCACAGTAAGCTGCCCTTCAGGTCACATGATTTTTCGTGTCTTTACGAGTTTATGCACCGCAGAACACTTTGATTTCATACGTTTATTTGACTCAAACAAGGACCACTAAAGAAACGCTGTAACACTGGAAGAGATTTGTATCAGGGAAGATTCCATCCAACGCAGTCCAATCACGTGTACCATTCGATCAAACACCTGAGTGTGGCTACGATACATATTATCATGCACTCAGAACACAGGTGGGACACAATGCTAGTCGATGCATTGATTTTTCATGTGATCCTTTTTGGCCTGTTTCCCTGTCGCTTGATGTGAGACAAGAACACAAGATGAGTGTTGATGCAGAACTCAACCACATCTCGCACAGCATTATCAACACGGAACGCATGACGCGAACACAGAAGTGGGGTGACGTAATGCTGATGCCGATGCTTTGTGTATAGGACAGGACGGACAATCAATTCCTCCTAATCTATCCTACATCTCCGCATTTTCTCTCCTATCTTTTCGGTATTGTCAGTGGCGATTTCGGTAGACCGCCTCTGGTGAAATTACTGCGGTATCATGGACTTCCGCCATTTTCCCTTTTTGTGTCAGAAATCATCAGTGTTCAACTTTACTGGTTTATTACTTGACAGGTTAGTCTGTGTCATTCAGCATGTATTTGTGATGTTCTTGTGATACCTATAGCCAAGTCTATTCATTGTAGAAATGAGTACGACCATTTTGGTCAAATTGCCGCCTTGCATTCACTGATTTGTTTAATAATGACCTTCTTTCTCGTCAAAATGTATCTGTATTCATTGTAATGTATATATCTATCTGACAAGTCTAAACAATTTTCCACTTGTGTTGTGCTAAACGCTCAAAATATCCATATAATTGGTCATGGTTCTGAGCTCCATCCCATAAGCGGTAACCCATCCACCTTACCACCGTAAAACCCGAAAGCGGAACCTAAGCCGTAACGTAACCGTACAGTAGTCTGGGTTTGGAGCCCCCCCCCCCCACTAGTGGGGGGAGAGACCAAAAGTGGGGGGGGGAATCCAAAGTGTCCTAAAAATGCCAAAAATGCAGTAAAAATAGCCTGTTTTCTACATATACCGCTATAACTATGCTTAAAAGTGCTCAAAAATCAAGTTTGAGTACCAAAATATACCATTTTTGACCAAAAAATTCCGGCGACGCCGGAAAATTTTTACGAAAAATCCTTAAAATTTGGCATTTTCTGGGCTCACTATAGTGAGTGGGGGGGAAGGGTCGAGTGGGGGGGGGGGGCGCCCCCCCCCCCCCCCCCCTCCGCTAAAGAAAACCCAGGTAGTAGTGTAAATCTCTTCTCAAATTATGGTTATAATAATCTAAAGAAAACCATGTAATCGTCTTGACAAGGGCAGCATCTAGTTTCAGTAACCAATTTAATGTTAACGCAGAGATCCCTCATATTGACGTACAAGTGTGTAGAGCTTCTGAAATAGCCGACAACTGCCACAAATCAAGTTTTTCAGACAGATGCGAAACTTTTAGTCGCAAACACGACAGTTATCATTATCACAATGATCATTTACGAGTTTAGCTTAGCCAGTTTAAATTTTTTGTATTTATAATTATTAAGCTAACGGTATCTGCTTTATATCATCTGTACAATTCGTCGTCTAGTGGACGAACTAACTTACTATCTTGTCTGTGTCAATGAATTTTGTTGTCTTTTTTAGTTATATCCTACGTACAACATTTTGTTAAAGTAAAATCTACTCTCCATTTAACGACTATCAATTTATCGATCAAATTTAAGGATATTTATGTTGCTGCTTAAGTGCATGCACTGAATACAATGTTTAAATTAAAATTGTTAAAATGTATTGTCTGTCGCACCTTTAAATGTTTCAATCAAGCTTATCTGCATGATGCTTTATCTGGTCGTCGCACCAATTATTGTACGCCCGCATTTTTTATTTGTAGGTCCCCCTCCGCCGACTGATTACAGTGGTGTTGGCGGTGGTGGCTTGTTGGGTAAGTTGTACAAGCTTAGGTACAATTATGGAAGCTGAACCTGAAGCTTTTGATACCTGAAGACGTGGGTTAGCGAAATTCTTATACCAAACTAGTGAAAAAACCTGAAATTGTTACATGCATTGTTTTTCTTGTTGACTCCACTTATGTAAAAGCAACTTCGATATTGGCATGTATTTCAATGGTTTGAGCGAGTGCAACCTTCTTGCCTTTTGATATTTGGAAGTTTTTAGAGTTTGGAATTTTTTATAGAAAAAAGTCCTGATTTAGCCATTGTTTTAGCAACGAGGACACAAAATTTTACGTTTAACCAAAAGTGCATACTCAAACGGGAAAAACCAACTTGTCATGCGGGTCAAATTCACTGTCAGTGTGAGCTGTTGATTAATATACTACTACACTAATTAATAGAAAGGGTACATAATAGAGTAAAAGTATGAAACTTTTACTTTATCATGTACTTAACATGCTAGGCATGCTGGGTTCGTTAACTCGAGTCTTCCTAAACGTTCGGGGTTCCACCTTGAACTAAATGCATGCTTTCATAAAAACACGCTGCACGCCGATGAGCCAATTAGTTCAAAGCTTATGGTAGGTAATTTTCGGTTATTTTATTAATGAGTTATAACTTTAATTAGGTTATTGTACTTAATAACTAATTATATTATGTAGGGGCGCGATAGCGCCCCTACATAATATGGGTGTAAAGGCGTTTGCGGGGGCCTCTGGAGACCATGTTGGCCTGGTGCCAGCTAATTAGAGGTATTGGAGGGATAAAATGTTACTATCGTAAAGTGCTCGAGTAGTACTACAAGAAATCACCATACTTTTGGTTAAAATTCCGAACTTCGAAATTTTGCACTAGGCGGGAGTTACCGTGCGTTTGTTTTTTCTCGGTTAATAACGCTTTTCGGAAGTGCTTATGTCAGCGCAGTGTTGGAACGATATGGGCATTTTGGTCCTATACTACTATTATGTGTTGGTAGGCAGGGTCCTCCCATGCAACCTTTTTTGGCTGTGTGCCAAGGCCCCAAAGTCGGACTTTCGCTATTTTGGCACTTCGGTTGTGATCGACTTTTTTTCACAGGCTAGCAGCTAGATCGGTTTGGTTTATTTTATTTGAATATTTCGGACTATGCGCGGAATGTAACGAGGGGGATTTTTTAATTTCGCTCTGTAGCTTTCAGGAGATGGGCCCAAACTTTGCATTTTTTCACCTGTTTTCACGAAAAGTTTCTAAGTCCCACTTTTACTAGAAATGGCCTAAAAGTCACTAAAAATGGCGTTTTTCGGCCTTGGGGTGGTACGCATATATAGTAAATCGGGGTCGCTGAAAACGATGAGCATACTGCCGATACCGCCCGAAGTGACCACTGGTCAGCATGGCTTCCGTGGTTCCTCGCCCAGGGTCAAAGTAGGGAAAACTCACTATAAACAGCATTTTTCAGCGTTTTGGTTCGGGGCATATATAGTAAATCGACTACGCTCGTTTCAATGGGCTTGCCGAAATCGAGGGAAGTGACCAGTGGTCACTACGGTCTATGGCCCTATTGACCAGTGGTCAAACCCCTTAAAACGGCGTTTTTCGGCGTTTTGGTTGGGGGCACATCTAGTAAATCGACTACGCTCGTTTCAATGGGCATATTGCCGAAATCGAGGGAAATGACCAGTGGTCACTACGGTCTATGGGGCCTATTGACCAGTGGTCAAACCCCTTAAAACCGCGCTTTTCGGCGTGTTGGTTGGGGGCACTTATAGTAAATCGACTACGCTCGTTTCAATGGGCATATTGACGAAATCGAGGGGAGTGACCAATGGTCACTACGGTCTATGGCCCTATTGACCAGTGGTCAAACCCCTTAAAACAGCGCTTTTCGGCGTGTTGGTTGGGGGCATTTATAGTAAATCGACTACGCTCGTTTCAATGGGCATATTGCCGAAATCGAGGGAAGTGACCAATGGTCACTACGGTCTATGGGCCTACGGACCAGTGGTCAAGCCCCCTTAGACAGCGGTTTTCGGCGTTTTGGTTGGGGGCATATATATAGTAAATCGACTACGCTCGTTTCAATGGGCATATTGCCGATTCCGATAGA
>JASAND010001931.1:0-11804 GCA_030248195.1 Trissonchulus latispiculum | reverse complement strand
CTTGGTAAGGCCCTGACATACGCAAAAGTTACCTAGCGCTCTATAGCCAATTGCCAATTCCCCCCTAACCACCTCTAGCTCCTGAGATCCTGATGAACAGTGGTGATGTAGATGATGATGATGTCAAAATGGAAAAGTGACCGATTTTTCCGAAAATCCCCTTTTATAGTCAAAAACTGATTTGTATTTTGTACGAATTAGGATTTTCAAGATAACTAAAAGGCGAAGCCAACGAATGTACTCAGAAGAAATCTAGCTCAATGGCTTTACACAGGAATAAGAAATAAAATATTTGTAGATGATTTCGTGCTACTGCTACGTATATTCACACACCGAGGATGGAAAAACCTGATGGCATGACGTTGATTCCGTGGTCCCTGAGCAAGGGCTTGGTTTGGGGATGTGTCAATCCGTCATAAACTGGCGGATTCATTGGTGTTCTCATATTCCGCAAACCCGGGTTCAGCTGCGGAGGGTGTGTTCTAAGCAAAGATGACGAAACATTCATCTTTAGCCGGAAGATCTGTTGTGGTACCTTATGCTTGTGGGGAGCTGGCGGCAGCGTCTCGGCATTCACCCTACTGTTTGCGTCACTGTGTATAATAAACGAGAGAGAGAGAAAGAATACGTGTGTGTGTGTGTGCGTGCGTGCGTGTGTGTGTATGTGTGTGTTTTGGGTTTGTTTTGGGTCTGTGTTCTGTAAGTTCTATGATGTACCCTTGGTATCAAGAAAAAATTTATAGAAAAATGTGGCGATGACATATTACTTATATGTTTAAGGTTAAACCTATTAAGCGATAACACATACTGGTTGAATGGAATTACCTACCAGCCCAGCTTTCCCTTCTACATGCTTCCAGGTTCTGCTAGAGAGCTAAGGTAATCACAAGAGCCCATGATATTCTTCTCAATATTAGAAGAAGAGCAAGCCACTAGAGGGCTCCTCTTCTTGGCATTGCGTAACGGTGCTCCGACCACAATACGCGAATGTTCACCCCGTTTGGGGGTCCACAGGCATGCCCCCCTCTGTTTAGTGGGGCAGGTAGCCAAAACTGGTCCCCGGTTGGTGGGGTGGTCGCTGAAAATGGTCCACATTTGGGGGGGGTCGCTCAAGCAGGCTAATTTTGGCTCATTCTGATTGGCTGTTGGTGACCCCCCACTCAAGCAGGCTAAGATTGACTCATTCTGATTGGCTGTTGATGAGCCCCCCAAACGTGGACCACTTTTAACGACCCTCTCAAACGGGGGCCCATCTTGGGAATTAACAGAAACTACCGTAATCCTTTGCCAGACCTCCCCCAACGGAAGGGGGTTTCTGCAATCTGATTGGCTGATAGGCTACCCCCCACCAAACGGAGTGTGGGAATGCGCTGTCGAGTTGGTCGATCTCCCCCCCCCCCCCCAAGCGGGTGACTATTGTGAGCGGAGCACCGTTACGCAATGCCAAAAAGAGAAGCCCTCTAGTAGCCTACTCTTCTTCTTACTAATAGTGCAATTATGCAGTCTTGGTAAAGAGCAAGAATAGGGAACAGTGTGAGTAACAACATTCCTGTGCTCAATGAGCGGTGTTGTAAACATGTAGATACTGGTGTTGTGCTGCCTTGAGAAGTTGCCCACTTCTGCAGTCATTAATTCGAAGTTGGTTCAAATAAAATAAAACTTAATATGCCTTTCCTAAATTATACAACAGCGTTTCATTCTCTTCTACACACTCTTGAAAAACTGCCCTGCTAAATCGAGCAAATTATCCACAGGATGCCGGCATGAGGCCTGACAGAGTAATACTGGCTACACAACGCAGCTGACTGCATAGTCAACCGAGCCAGTTTAGCTGTGTGTCAGACATAGGTCTCCATGAAACGACTGTAGGTATTCTGCTGTAAGAAGGTTTGAAAGTTTTTGCTAGAAAATCTGTCTCAGTAGCAGCACATCTGAATCAAGTTTCAATTGTAGCTTGATTCGTAGTAGCATAGATTCTGTGGATTTATAGATCCTTGCTAAATTTTAAGAAAACTCTTTGTATTACTAGCACTCGAACGTTTCTCGCAGTTGCTCCGTCCACCTACACGTATAACTGATTGCAGTACCGTAAGGTTCATTCCTGCTGCACTTCAGCGCATCAGATGTCTGAAGGTAGCGCTTTCTTTTGGAGACATCAACTTGGAATAATTACTTATTACTCATTCATTTCTCTGAGCTAAGAAGCCATTTCTATATCAAACTATAGCTTAACATTTTCTCTTTTAACGAATACAATGAAATTGATTTTGGTTGTCAAAATTGTTTTACTGCATTTTAGAAGGAGTATAATATTTAAGATTTATAAAGGCTGAAGTTAATTTTTGGAGAGACATCGGCTATATCTCTATCAAATAACTAGGGACCCCTTTTAGTTATTATGAAATTACTTTTCGTTATAGAGAAATTAGCTAAAATGTATAAGCAAACTGGATTTTGCGGTGGGTGTCCCAGGTAACTCTTTTCAAAAATTTCAAAGTCCTAAAAATTTTGCAAGGAAGCAGCGGGGGTCAAGATGATACCAATTCTATCCAGGTTTCGGATGTTCTTTAAGACGAAGGCTATTAAAGTTCTACATCCTCACACAGGTTGCTTATCCCGAAAGGGTGTCAAAAGGTGACAGCATCACCTGAGACAGTCACCGATTTGACCTTTGCTTGTGTAGCTTCCACGGCTTGTGCAGCTCGCGAAATGACAGATTAAATGACTTCTGCAAAAATGACAAGTTTTCAACGCCAAAATACGAAAATTGCTATTTCTCACGATAGAGAAAAGCTAGAAAGAAGCTTTCAAAATCACTAATGTAGAGCTCAACGGGATCTTTCCAGTGCATATAGTCAGAATTACGTAGCTGCTGCTCCATTGTCAGACATTAGCAAAAAATGCACTGAGCGAAAATGCTAAGTTCGGAGTCTGCTAGAACAATAAAACAAGTCATTTTAGAAACTTTCATCAAATTTGAGCCTTATGCTAATAGAATGTGTCCGAACGGAATCACAGCCTTAAAGTTACCATTGTCACTGACAAATTGACATTTGTACCCTGCCCTGCACACAAAATACCAGTAAAAGCCGATGAATTCGTTAAATCCTGTAAGATTGTTGACTCTCAAGGGAATAAAAAGAACAATATCGCCAACCAATGCACAGCTCATTCAATGTCTCTAGTTCAGGACCAACGAAAACTTGTTTTTCCAAAATGGGATAACGCCATCACTACCTCAAGACCAAAACTGCATAGCAGTTGAAGGTAATGTGGACGAAATGCTTGTGTCAGCTTGTGATATTGAACGCAATATTGTGTGTCAAATAAAGCGAGACTTTATCTTGCCTTTGTCAACACATCCAACAACAACCACAGCAACCATATCATCGTCATCATCATCATCATCATCATCATCATTATCATCAACATCATCAACATCATCATCATTATCCTCAACATCATCATCATCATCATCAACATCATCAACATCATCATCATCATCAGCACCATCATCATCATCATCATCATCATCATCATCATCATCATTATCCTCAACATCATCATCATCATCATCATTATCCTCAACATCATCATCATCATCATCATCATCATCAACATCATCATCATTATCATCAACATCATCAACATCATCATCATCATCAGCACCATCATCAACATCACCATCATCATCATCATCATCACCATCATCATCATCATCATCATCATCATCATCATCAACATCATCATCATTATCCTCAACATCATCAACATCATCATCATCATCAGCACCATCATCAACATCACCATCATCATCATCATCAAAATCATCATCACCATTATCATTACCATCAATATCATCAACATTATCATCATCATCATCATCATCATCATCATCATCATCATCATCATCATCATCATTGTCGTCGTCGTCGTCGCCGTCATCGTCGTCGTCGCCGTCATCGTCGTCGTCATATGTGTCGTCTTCTCAGTCAACATCATTACCGTTATCATCATCGTTAGCAGCCGCGCCAGCTACAGCTGTATACTTGAATTCGTCGGCAGCTGGAGATATATCGGCATCGTTATCGACTTTGCCATCGCCACCTGAAGCCTCATTTGCGTCCAGCGTAATATGTAGATCTATGGTAAGCTGAGCCTTTCAGAAAACTTAATAGCTCTATCAGTGTTCGACAGCGCACGCCAGAACCATTATATCGGAGCCGAAACATCTGTGCTAAAGTAGCAAATATAGTTTTAGCGCAACTCTAAAACAATTAAACCTCAGTTTTTCAGAAACAAAATGTTTCGCTTCTCAAGTATAAAATTGTGCCATCCACGAGCCACTGCAATAGGTAAATCGTTATTAAACTTCCATCCAATTCTGTCCTAAGAAAGATAAGTACGTTATGCATCGCAATATTGATGAAATGGAATCATGCAAGGGCTAAAATGGCGTAGTCTAAGCTGCATGCTGTAAATGAATTGGAATACAAAAGTTATCGAGGAAGAATTAATTAGTCACTTTATGGAAATCAAAGTTTAAAAGAATGTACATCATTACATGTACATTACACATTGCCTGCCCGTCTGCCACCACACATAGCCCCACATGCCTATGCTGGGTCTATAAAGGCCTGTATAGGTCAGAATTCCAAACCCAAGAGAGGTGTACTGCAAAATGTTTGACCCCCGTTGGACCTTCGAGAAATAGGTAACCGTAAAATATGCATAAAACGCGAACCAGCAAAATCCAAGCACGTACGGAGTCTCTCACCATAATCCTCTCGCATGGGCAGCACTTCCTGCCCAGGGCTCGAGATTTTTTTAATTACTCGCGCAGAGAATCTTACCCCAGCGTAGAGGTCAGAATATTGGAACCCTCATGCAAAGCAACTATTCATCTGTAAACAGATACGAACCATTTTAATGACCATTCGTCTGAGAATGAAGTAATATCTTGCAAGCAACAACAATCACCAGAAATAAGCCTAAATTTTAGTTTGCGTCACTATTGCTCCTATTATCCCATTTACTGCTATTGACTGTTATCCTATTTACAACAGAAGAGTCTAATACGAAATATTTAAGCCAGTGCAAAACTCAACTAGGCCAGGTCATTGGGTGGCCAAGATCTTATCCGTTTGTCCATGCATGTACATGATCCTTGTAATAAATCTATTAGTCCGGCATCGTAATGAAATCTTTTAAAACTCCCTTTTACTCTTTTGAGGAAACTGGATCGTCCAGGAAAGACTTAGTATATCTGTCTGGTTACGCACAAGGATACATTACTGCGGACTTTGATGGAAACAAGTTGCCTCCTCCTTCAGAACAATCTAACTACTTAATCAGAGACCAATTTTGGAAGTCAGAGGATACGAAAAACTACCTCCGCTCTTATGTTGTAGATGGTCTACCTTCTAAGAACTTGCCGACATTGCAGGCTGATTGCAAGACATTACAATACCTGGTAAGAAAGAAAATATCGACGATCTCACAGGCACATGTATTCTGTATTTAGTAATATCAAGAGTTTATAATACCAAGAGTGGGAAGCTTGGCCCTTCCTAATGGAAATGGCCTGCGAGATGCTCGGCACATTAAGGCCCAAATTTCGGGGGGGTACCACTTACCATTGTTCAGCATGTGTTTATATGCGTTTGAACTAAAACGCATCTGATTGGCTAATCGCCTACCTTATGTCAAATTTACGTGTATAAGCGGACCCCCCTCCGAGATCTCGGGGGGGGTCCCGCTTAGCGTTGTTAAGCGTGTGTTTATATGCAGTCGAACTGAAAAGCACTGATGAGGATTGCGGGGGGGTCCGCTTATACACGTAAATTTAACATAAGGTAGGCGATTAGCCAATCAGATGCGTTTTAGTTCAAACGCATATAAACACATGCTGAACAATGGTAAGTGGTACCCCCCCGAGATTTCGGCCTTAATGTGCCGAGCATCTCGCAGGCCATTTCCATTAGGAAGGGCCAAGCTTCCCACTCTTGGTATTATAAACTCTTGTACTGGAGGAGTATCTGGTTTGCTATTTAATGATATTTAGACTTTGCAATACTTGATAAAAAATATAATAGATAGAAGAAGAAGAAGATGAGATTCGATAAAGAAGATAGAATTTACATTGGCTTCTTGTTCAATGTGTTGTTTCATTCACTGTAACCTGTGAACTGCAAAATGTTTTTAAAAGTTTAGGTTTGGTTAAAAATTATCCGAAATATCTCTTGTCAGTTCCATTTTTGTAAATTACACATGGAGCTACTTTAGTGCGAGATTAGGTGCAGTTCCCAATTGGAGTAATTAGGGTACAGTTGGGTTGGAGGACGGTAACATTATGTTATTAGAGGACGGACTGTTAAAGAGATCCATATATGAATTTACTCTACCACTACATTGATGAGCATGATGGATGCAATCTGTGATATTTGGATTCTTTAATAGCCACCCTCATATGTTTTAAAGTGCATGTACAGCGGTTAATAAATGTCTAAGGAACCAGGAGTCATAATCGTGCCATTCAATTCAGTCAGATCGTAAATTGCACGCTTTGTGTGTGAACGCAAGCGCGCGTGTGTGTAATATAGTTTCTTTCAATTCTGTGCAATTGAATGTATGCCTATGTTGCAGGGTCCACCTCCAATGCCCACAAGGCTGCAAGGTCTGACAAGAAAGGCAGCCGTTACTTTGCACGGAATTGGGTGTTCATGGATCATTGGCATTCTTGCTTTAACAGTGCTTGGCTTAGGCTCCATTAAGTTTGTTAAACCCTTGCCTTATGAATCATTTCCTCAGTAATTGTAATTGCTCGTAGTTAATCAGCAATTAATTATTAGTGCATCAGATACCACTACGTTACAAAAATATAACAGCTGAAGTAGCCATCTCAGTTGGCTAAGGTTGCGTAGATGCATGGCCTTTGAGTAGGAATTGATTGATATCATAAATGATACTTGAGTTGGTATTGCCGACAGCCATTCTTTGATATTCAACAATCTCATTGACCCGGTATCGATATCAATTTGTAGGTTGTCATGATCTGTTCTGAACATATAACGCCCTCTATAGATTGTACTATACTCCCTTGCGCACAGTTTGTAAATACAACTATTTTATCCTACGAACAGATGCAGTGACTACTGCTTCTTGAAAAAAATTAAAATGGCTAATATTTGCAGGAGCACCTCATTTGAAAGACGAATACATATATGTCAGGATGCTGCTCTGTTTATCATGCATATTTTCATACTATTCATGGCAGAAAATAATTGGTCTTTTGTAAGTTCATACAACTTTTATTAAACTATTAAACTCGAGAGCTCCCAATTTTCGTTGTCAATCCATATAATGATCAATCTATGCTTAGTTTTTAAGTCAATACAAATGTTTGCACCATGGATCTATTGCATATTACAGGTTGTTTGTCGTTCCGTTGCAACAGTCCTGCAATGCTGTTTAATCACAATATGTGTTTTTCAATTGGTGGAGTCTTGGCACGTGCTGTGGATTCTAACTGAAATAAGTAGAGAGAAGAGCATCTCCTTAAGAACAGCGGGATTCGTTGTTGGTGGTAAGAAATATGAGCAAACCCAGAGGGCGCTTCTGAGACTACATGCCGTTTTTCTTTGACAGGCTTTAAACATTGGGCCTTTGCATCTATCAAAAGATTTTGAGTACACCATTATGGCGAGATTCCGTGGAACCAACGTAGCGGGGACTAAGCCCAAAATTATTCCACGAAAATGAGCTGACTTTTTTGGAATTTTGCTGTCCGGTCTTTGATGAAAAATGTTTCCAGGAACACTAGCTGGTTTAACTGGAAACTAGTCAATCCAGAATTGAAGTTAAAATACGTACGTTCTAAACATACAAGAAATTTTACAGAAACGCTCTCAGTGGTGGGAAATAAAGTTGTGACGTTAAGAAATTATCTTCAAGAGGACATGCAGCTATAACGACCGGACCTGGAACGGTCCGGTGCATGCAATAACAACCCTTAGCTCGAGATCCGCTTCTGCCGGAGCCGGGATCTTGCTGGCAAAAATTAAGGTGCCGGTATTTCCACGAAAGCCGGCTGACTCGGAACGAATCACGCTGTCTGGGTTAAAGCTTTCAAATTTTCTTGGAGTTCAGCTTATTTGTTTTTCGTAGGTCGCATCCGCGAAATCTCGCAATAGTGGTGTACTCAGAATCTTTTGATAGACGCACTTCGCCTTTAAATATCAAAGATTAAGGAAATTTCTTAAAATTGTAATTTTGTTTTAATGCGCATTTCACTTAAAACAGTATGCGCTTTCTTAGGCAATTATCACTGTTTCTACACAAGCGTATAGATCTGTTAAACAGTTAAGGTGGTGATTCCTTTTGGGCACATATTGTTGGTTTATGGCTCAAAACAAGATGAAATTCGATGAAACTTTCCAAAATAAGTTCATTTGGTATTCTAACACCCTCCTCGCAATCCCGCTTCAAAATTTCGAGATTTCCGTTCAGGACGGTTTTCGCCAATTTCTGAGTTGAGCAGCAACTGCATGGTTATGACTATACTCACTTGAAAGTTATCGTTGAGCTCTAAATTTTTGCTCTTGGAAGCAAGTTTCTAGCTCTTCTCTAGTGTGAGATATAGCTGATTTTCTTATTTTGGCGTTGAAAACTTGTCATTTTTGCAGAAATCAAATAATCCACGATTCCTTGAGCTACGCAAGCCGTAAAATTTTACTAAGGGTGTCGATTTGAAGGTCTCGTCGAGGCGGATTATCCGAGGCACGATAGTCTTCCAACTGCTATCCCGTGAGCTGCTATCATAAAAAATGTAATTTTGCAAAAACATGACCAAATTTTTTCCAGCAATTGTGGAGCATTTACTATGCAAGATAGAGGGTTGCCACTTACTAGACGTGTTTTACACAAAAATACCCAGGGACCCTTTTTTAGTTGCCTTGATTGCTGGTTTCTAGCTAAAGTGGCCGCTTGTTAAAGTTGGAAAGAGTAGGCAAAATCCAGTATGCGCAAACATTTTAGCTAATTTCTTTACAACGAAGAGTGATTTCATGATAATTAAAAAGGATCCCCAGCTATTTGATAGTAGAATCGAATGATGTGGTCGACGCCTCACGAAAAAATTACTTTAGCCTGCAAAAAATCTGGAAAATTAAAGTACTTCAAAAATCCAGGAAAATAGTTTCCAAAGACTGAAGTTAGCTTCACTGCATTCACTAGAACGAGAAAATGTTAAGCTCCATTTTGATATAAAAATAACTGCTTAACTCCAAGTAATGAACGAGTAATAAGGGTTCAAAGTTGATGTCTCCAAAAGGAATCACCACCTTAAGCTAAACTTTTGCTGCTGCTAGAAAAAGCTGCTAAAAACCTGCAGCTGAAACACATTATGCTCTTTAGAAATTTTCACACATTTTCAAGTAATTTTGAGAACACTCCCAAGCATAAACATCCATAAGATAATTTTTTCAAGGTTTGCCAAAACGTCATTGAGACACATCCATTTGATTGCATGATGTATAACTCGGTCATAACACAGGTGGACTAGGGGGAGGAGTAGCAGGGAAATCACCCTCTCGGCGAAGTCGTTCACAAGGGTTTTGAAAATTACTCCCATAAGGCGTAAGAATTGGCTACAAGGATAAGAAAATTGCCCAACAAATAAGTTTTACGACTAAAATTTCAAAACATTTACCGGTCTCGCCGGAATTTGTCACTTAAAGATCACTATTTGGGGAAAAATGTCCAAAAAGCGTTGTTTCTGCTAAGAGATTGACTGCTCAAAAACACTGCAGTTTAATAAAATGCTTTCTCATGGTATGTCTGCTTATGCAATTAAATAAAAAACTTAGATAAAGAAAATAATGAATTAATATAGCTTGACTGGCTTGCTGGCTGTGGGTTTAAAACTAGAGTTTGCCAGTCAACTTTGACAGTCTGATTATTTTGAACACTGGAATTAGCCAGTCAACTGCGACTGGCTAATTTTTAAGTTTTCTTAGGCTTGTTATTGAGACTGGAGGGGGGACCAGGGTGTCTTGACTGGTTTGCTGGCTATATGTTCAATACTAGAATTAGCCACTAAGCCTGTTTACTTTATCAGTTTGATTATTTTTAACACTGAATTAGCCAGTCAACTGCGACTGGCTAATTTTTAAATTTTCTTGGTCTATTATATAAACTAAGGGGGTGACTAGGGAACCTTGACGGGCTCGCTGGCTGTATGTTTAACACTAGAGTTAGACAGACTTAGCCATTCAATTGTGACTGGCTAATTCTTCATTTATCTTGACGTACTATAATGTGAACGGTGGGGTGGGAGTGGCGGGGGCACAATTTTACTGAATGTCGTCTCTGCACAGATGCAATCAAAGTGGGAAGTGGAAAGAATTAAACTGATTTTATCTATGCAAAAATGCTCTCAAAGTTTGTGAAAGGGAAGGGGGCGGGGCAGCAGAATTAAATTTTAGGTCTGCCGTTGAAAGAAATCATTATTCATTTTCTGTCGAAGTAGTCGTAGTAATGCAAAAGAAGAATGTGAAAGTAAGGAGAGCAATATTGACCATATTTCTGATTTGCATAATTCATTACTCATTTTCCATGTATCAAGAATGTATTTCCATGCAATAAAAATTATTTGCAGTGAAAACAAAAGATGACATTTACTGCAGGCATTATATAATGCAATGTCTATATTGTGCAAATTAACTGACCGGCTAGTGCGATACGAACTAAAAGAAAAGCAGAAAAGAGATTGGCACTTCTACGTTTGAAACTCGCCCGACAAATGCCAGTCTCAGGAGAAATACGAACCCACACTGGCACTTGGCACACTTGGCACTCACCCTAACAGTGTTTTTGAATAAATGTTGAGGTAATGTGTGATATATGTCAGAGTAAAAAATCAGATACTGTTATAATGATTCATTGTATTGGCCGTGTCTACGTTGAAGCAAATAACAAGTTAGTGCAGTACTCCGACGAAACAGTCGTTAAAGGGCGACTGAAGACAAAACTCAGAACAGTGTGGATAATTTAGTGGAAGGAGTGGCTATGAAAGACTGAGACGTGAAAAAGGAAATTTAAGATAACATGGAGTAAGCTGTCTAATTACAAAGTTATAAATGCAGTGACGTGGTTTTGAAGTCGCTGGAAACTATAATTGCAGAGCTCAATGAAATAGTTTCGAGTCCGTAGTTTAAAAAACCAAGATCAGCAGCATGAAAGTGATAACGTTTAGCCAGTTATAGTACAACTGTCACCAACTTTAAAAACACTGCTTAGAGCTAACGCAAAACTGCGAGTGTCTTTGTAAAAATAATAAGAGACCACAACCTCACCTGGATGTAAAAATATTGTGTAATGTAAAGAAATGAAGTCGTACGTTTGCAACTGATGAATAATATTGTGGTCGCATTAATTTCTGCATTCAGTAAACACTGTAGGAATATACTGGCCGGGTTCAGTAAATACAGCATTTACTAGTAAGAATAGTATTTTCATTAAGCTGCCAATAAGTGCTGGCCCATTATATACATTAGCTGGTCGATTAGATTATTAAACCACCTTAAAAATTATATTTATTACTTTGTGTTGTGCTGGTGTAACAATATAAACTTGCGGTAAATTTATGATAAAAAGTTGCAAATTTATGGTACCTTTGTGCTAAAAACAACAAACAACTTATTGTTAGATTGAATAGTTGGAACTGTTAATCTAACATAGACTGCATTGAATGCTGGTAGCTATGTAGTGTATGATGAACACAGATAACTAGATCAGATGACATA
>JASAND010001928.1:0-26614 GCA_030248195.1 Trissonchulus latispiculum | reverse complement strand
CACTTTCTAGCAAATAGAAATAACTAACTATCCACAATAAAAAGAATTTTTAGGAATGCAGAGAGATCGCCGCGTCTATTTTTAAACGGAAAATTGCCGACAGTCTTCAAAAGTACTCTACTCGAAAAAAGTACTTGTTCGTATGGTAGATGCTGAATCATAAACACTACTCTTACTCGTTCACTAAAGCTTACTTTATTAAAATTTTTGGATGGTGATTGTCTGAAAGTTGAGAAAAACTCGAAAAGCATAAAAGGAGGAAGCTGTATCACCTCCCTGCCAACATTAATATGCCATCTGAGTTATTTCTCTCTGTCATTCCTATGTCAGGAAAAAATCAACCCATTTCTTTATTAATTTAATTGAAAAAAGTCCGCAAAACATTCCAAGAATTGGCAATTAACATTGCCTAGGAAACTAAACACCATATGATATATAAGAATTTATTCATGGTTTCAATAATTCCATTTATTTACAAAGTATAGGCTCGTTTAATAAGTACATGACTCAACAACGTGTTTACGAAAGGAGAGAGGAAGTGATCTTATTCGCTTGGATCTTCAGTGCTGATCGGATTCTTTCACCATCCACAGGCAGCTGGACCATAGGCACAATCCGTGAAATAATCCCTCTTCTTAACTTTGTCATTGTAGTTGCGGTAGATGTCCGTAATCCAGGCCTGCTCTCCCGTCTAAATAAATTAGAACAAAAACAATGCTGGGTATCAACCAAAAATCATTGAAATAAATTAGAAAATAAATAAATTGAATAAGTTAGAGCACGCTTCGTTTGGATTTGTTTTTGCCACTTTGTTCCAGTCTGAGGCCCTAGTTCTCTATTCTCTATTCTTCTCGAAAAGTAATGTTTATTTGCAGATTGCAAAAACCGGTATCGCAGAAAGAAACTATAAATTTACACTTCCAGTGAAATGTTTAAGGTACGTAGTTGGTTTGGTTCTATCTGAACCGTTCTGTCGCTTTATCTTCAGTAGTCAGAATTTCATATCCCAGAATTTCATTAATCAGAATTAGGTTTTAAAATAGAACTTTCGTTTGTCAGAATTGTCAGAAAAAGAATTGTCTTCCCGGCTAAAAGTCTAACAAGAAATGACACGAATATATGAGTGTGCTGTGCCTCTACTACCAGCTATGTAGCAGCAAAGAACGTATTTTTAAGAGGGTCCCTTTTTCCTTCCCTTTCCCTTCCCCAACTGATTTGGGTCCACCTGCCTATACGCTTCTTCATCTTCACAGGGTCCGGTGTTACCAATGACCAAACCCAGGTTAAGTCGCTAACCCGGTTTAAGCTCACGTGTTGAAGATAGCCAAGTAAACGTGGGTTGGCAATTTAACTCGGGTTCAGGCGTTGACAACATCGGCCCCTGGACAAGAAATAACGGATAGGCTGTTGTTTCGTTCAAATCCTAAATCAGTATGACGCAAATCTGTCAGTGCCAAGGGTTTTTTCGCGAAAGATCTAAGAGGTGTTAAATGAGTTCTTAAGGGGGGGGGGGTCGCGAATTTTCGACCATTTCCGATTTTTCTCATTTTCATATATTTTGTAGTCCCCATGGGTCCCCAAAACAAGTCAGTTGCGTTTGTTGCAAAACTTTCCCTATCATTCACAATAGTCCTCCAAAGGTGGCCCCGGCATGTGTTACCTACATATAGGAAAATGAAAAAGTTAGGAAAATTTCGCGGTAACCAAAAGTTTGAGCGCTGTGCAAGAGAAAACGAGCTAGAGCTGGGCAAAATGTTAATCTGGACGTGTAGCGTGTTAATATCTATATGAGGTATTTTTGTGTTAGCTCAGCGATTTTCTAAAAATTTTCAAAGTTGGGTGAAGCCGGTTTTTGCACAAATTTGACTTACAAAAACGTCACCAAAGAAATGTTTCGTCGTGGCCTGAACTAACCGTTTACTGCACAGATTTCGTGTATAGATATTAACACAGTACACAAATAGAGGTTCAATTTCCATACGCAAAATCCATGCTGCTACTTGTGGATAGTTCATACTTTTGGTTACCGCGTTGGCGTTTTGCCTCAAAATACGTCATTTTCTCAATTTTTGGATATAATGGTCCATAAGTCGGGTGAAAGCCGAGCTATTCCAACCAAATTCGGTGTGCCAGTTTGCACATATGAAAGGAAGATGTGCGCTAAATTTAACTGCAATTGCTGGTGTTTAACTGTGGATGCATGCCTTAGTCCGATGACGGAGGCCTCGAGTCAAGAAATCGCAAATTTTCAAATTTTTCAAATACAGCCAAATTTTATATCAAATTGAAGCTCTCGATGTCCTGAACATTTTATCTTCTTGCACCAAGTCTCTACAAAGCAGTATGGGAAAGTTAAGCCGCATTAAAGTTTGAAGTAAATAATAGTCGAAAGGAGCTTGATCAAATGGTTCAAACGCCGTTTCTCGCTCGTTGCTTGACGTATCATTGTCACTTGCACAGCAATAAATATCCCAAGATAGAGGCTTCAATTTGATGTATTGACCATACCGTAGTCTTTTGTCATCCTATGTGTACACGTCTTCGAAGCCCTTAGCGAGGCATAGTGGCGTAAATACTAAATTGTAGGGATTTGAACTGCAATATCTCTTAACTGGATTGGCCCTGAACTCTAAAAATGTGTCTTGTTTTTGGACACATATGGGGGTATATTACACCCGAAAATGAGCGAAATCGGTGACTATAAAATTTGGTACCCGGCGACCCCCCCTTAACTCAGCTCAACTCTATTCTACTTTTTCGAGAAAAGGCCCTAGGATAGGATTGCTTTACCAATGTGCAGAATTTTGGTGAAGAAACTATGAAAATAAAATTCAGACTAATAACATTTTGTGTGATGAAAAAACTGATGAAAGTAATTGGTTCTCCTGTTGCTTCGCCTTCACGTTGTGCTTTTAATGTTTACAGTTCTACAATTCAATGTTAAGCCAATTGATGCTAATTAACTAACCGCAGTTAGTTAATTACATTTGCTCAGTGTCCCAAAGCACCCCATTAGACTGCAAACCGCCCAGAAAAGGAAGTTTAGAAAAGCTGCTACGAAGCAACTTTCTTTAGAAAATATGATATACTAAAAATTTTAAAAAACATACTCTAGGATCGATTGCTCGGAAGACCGCTGGTGTTTGACTAGGAATCGGCAAAGATAAGCCTCCAACGATGCAGGCGCTTAATAGAAGCGCAGAGATAGCCAAGACAGAAGTCATCGTACACGAGCAAAGATTAAGTAGCAAGAGTTGCTTACAGCTCGCTGTTTCAGCGATTAACTAACAGAGATTCTGAAGACTAAGCCTATTTTATAGGGCCTAATGGAGTCCTCCAGAACTGTCAGGAACACTGTAGCGAACGGTGGGCGAAGACTTAGCTTTAAGTCTAAACGGTTTAGGGTCCATTAGATGGCGTCTTTCGCAGGCATAATCTGTACAACAAATTAAACGTCATGGACGATGGACATGTTCTAGCTTTTGCTGGCCGCCCCTACAACTAATCTCCTTAGCAAAATCTGTCACCGACAGAAACCTTACTTGTAGAACTCTACTTATCGAGTCACATACATCATTATAGCGCAACTAAGTCTCAGTGACAATTATAACTTATAATACAGTACAGTACAGTGCGCAGTCACAAACTGGTGTAACTGAAAACACCTACCTAATAAAATCTGTAGGTTCCTATTAGTTTGGACGAAGCTTATGGTATTGCTTTTAGGTTACTCTTGTTTTTGTTGCTAACAATAGCCTAAGGTGGGCTGTCGGTGATTCTGCCACACCCATCTGTGCAGGATTATGAGTCACGTTGCTCCACTCCACCTTATATCTAATTTCTAGAATCGTATAGGCTTTTCCATGGAAACGACGATTCCGCCTTTGTACCAGGCAACCACCTCTCACCGTCATCAGCAGGGCAGACTAGTCCCACATATTGACCAGTATTTTCCGGAGAGTGATGGAATCTTTCTGACTGATTGCAAGATCGATAAAACAACTTGTTTGTAGAAACTGGAAAGTTCGTGAAAGGCGAAAGAACCACAACGTCAAACTGAGGCTCAGGCTTTAGAAGCCAGCGAAATCCCACCAGTGAAATCTAAATATTTTGCCGTTGCAGTACGATCAGGCATTGACGATATTAACGTCGGTTTAAGTAAAGAGGAAATATGTTTCGCCGCTTTGCGTATTCGCGAAATCCTGGGCTGGACTTCAAATTTTGGTTGAACCTCGGTCTTGCTTAGAATGAAAATAATTTGCACAACAGCCGGTAAAATTTTTTATCCTTTGCAATTTATGCAAACTTCCAGATATTGTAGCTGGTTCACGCAGATAAACTATCATTTGAAAAACGTAATTTAGAAATCATGTGCGCCGTTAGAAATCTGTAGCACGTTGCTATCTACATTAGGTCACTTAGTATAATCAAGAGTACATAATATAAGAGCAAGAGTACATGATTTTCTTCTATATATATTTCTTCTTAATAATAGTGCAATTATGCACTCTTGATAAGAGTGTGCCACTAGGCAAACACTATGTTATCAGAGCAAAAACTATGCTCTGCTCGCTAACGGCCCACCCCCCCCCCCGCAAATCAGACCCATCACTTCAAAGAATTTCGTGCGCTATGTTTGTGTTCTAAAGCTCGAAGCAGGCACAAAATTCGCGCACGTAGTGCTTGTGTTTTCGAGCTTAAGCACATAAACATAGAGCGAGTGAGCGTACCCACGTTTCGACTAGGTACTGATTTGCGGGGGGGGGGGGTCACTAGGGTCTGATTTGCGGGGAGGGGGGTGGGCCATTAGCGTGCAGAGCATAGTTTTTGCTCTGATAAGAGAGAGCTTGCCTAGTGGCATACTCTTATCATTATGTACTCTTGGTATAATGGATTAAGAATGTACATTGCAAGAGTGCTAGCAGAGTCCATAATTCTCTTATTATATCTTCCTATGCAATTATGCGCTCTTGAGCTCGGCTACAAAAATAGTTAAATTTAACTCGATCTGCGCCTAGCAGTCGATAGGTAGTTTCAACTTCACTTTACTGTTTACTCAACTGATTTTCTTTGCTTTTTCTAAGTTGTCGAAAAAAAGAAGAAAAGAAAGAAGGAGGAAAAAATAGGAGAAGCTTTTTTGTTCTTGAGCGGGAACCAAGAATCAGAGGTGGATAGAAGTTTTGCCTTCATTTTCCCAAAGAATATTTTTCAATCAAAACACTAACGCGGTCTGTCATCGTCGGGCATTCCTACATTTCCTTCCACCTGCTACTAACTTCAGATAAACTAAACTGGCGCATTTATTAACTGGAAACTAGCATTACAAATGCACTATGCAGCAACAATTCAACTGTAAAACATTAGAAGCAGCCCGAGATAACATGTACCCAAATACCCCAGTTAATTTTTGGTATCAGCTTTGGCTTCAGGCCCCATTAATACTTTGCTTTGGACGCCAAAAATAATCGTTTGGACATGGAGGAACGCCGAGGACAGGCACAATATTGGGCATCTTTTCCAGGGGCTCCGGGTGGACCCTGTGGGCCAGGAGGACCTTGATTTCCGGGAATTCCCGGGATTCCGTCGATGCCGGGTTCTCCTACGTTCCCGGCCGGACCGGGTGTACCGGGTTCGCCGTTGCGGCCAGCCATGCCAGGCGGACCACGCGGGCCAGAAGGACCTGAATGAAAACAGACAAAATCAGCAAAAATATTCTTCAATTTTAAAATTCTAAAAAATCTGCAAGGAAGCAGGGGTACGTACGATTATATAAGCTAAGGACGTTGTAAATTTTATAACTTTGACGGCTTTTAAAATCCAATAAAGCTTATTTATATATGCGGCGTCGTGTGAGACAGTTCCCAAGTAAGAGTACTCCAGAATTTAACTGATATTAAGCTTTTCATACGATCTAACCACCTGTTACCTCTGGGTCCGGGTTCTCCTTTTATTCCTCTGTATCCCGGTTTTCCAGGAATGCCTTTGGCGCCAAGTTTCCCGATGGGACCAGGTTGTCCTGAGTCACCGCCTGGTCCAGGGGGACCTTCAGAACCTGGCATGCCGTCGCGACCACTCCCTCCGATTCCACCAGGAGGTCCCTAGAAAGACAGAACAAAAGCATCAATTCAGATTCGCAAGATAATTTCAAATGCCAAATACAAATTCAAACAAATAAGAGTCTAAACACTTTGATTGAACAATGCCCAAAGGATACCCGATACTCGAACAACAAGAGTTTCCGGAACGGACTTATCTTTTGCCTACCCAACCCAACAACTAACTGTTTTTCCCAAGTCAAAGAAGGTATCCATTGAAATAAGCCGACCATTAGGTATACTTTTGTTTCGTTGAACGTTTGCAAACATAAACTTTTAGGTTGTAACCGATGATTCTCCAGGCTCAAAATCACCAATTTTATATTTTTGGGCTACCATTTTTTACTGAGAGCACCCAAAGAGATGGGACTACCACCAATCGATAGAGAATTAAATTCTCTATATTTTTGGATGCAGCGTTTTTGGGTCTCCAATGTCCCAGAAAAAGTTTGAAGCCGTCAAAGTCGGACAAAGTACGAATTTTTACTAAACTTTCATTGCAAAAACCTATATATTTATTTCTAGGTGCAAGACTTGGTTCAGAGACGGGATCAACTATGCGTTAGTTTAATCGGCTTAACCTCCCCTATGACCCCGTAGAACGGCTTAGTCGTTTGACGAATTGCAGCCGATGCTGGAATCTTTTAAAATAAATACAGAAACATAGTGCAAAATTTGTCGAATATTCCATTCCGCCAAATGCCTGCCGAGACTTCATTCCTTTAGCTATTTTTGAATTACTACTCCAAATCGTAGAGGGAGTGTCGAGGAAAATAGGAGCACGTGATCAGAGCTCCATTGTGCAACCGGTGTCTGCTCTTTGGAACAGATGCCAAAAAGCACCACTTGTGCCAAATGGCCCCCGCGGGCATAAAAGGATTAAACTACAAAATGTATATACTTAGCAGAATAAATTCAAAACACTAGCAGCGATGCGTTATAGAGGGATTGGTATTAACCATGTGGTGTGTTTTGCCAAGTCTGTTAATCATGTTTTCAGATTTCGCTTAAGCATTTTGCAACTTGATTGCTGTCCTCTAGAGATCCACTTTACAGTTAAGTAAAAGTTATTTGCCCACTCGAAACTCAATGTCCTATCAAATATATATCACAAATCGTTTTAAGGTGGTGATTCCTTTTGGAGACATCAACTTTGAACCACTATTATTCATTCATTATTTGGAGTTAAGAACTCATCTTTATATCAAAATGTAGCTTAACATTTTCTCTTTTTAATGAGTACAATGAATCTAAGTTTTGCTTTCCAAAATGTTTTTCCTGTATTTTAGAAGAAGTATAATTTTTCAGATTTTTTGCAGGCTGAAGTAAATTTTTTCGCAGGACATCGGTTAGAGCATTCGATAACTCTATCAAATAGCTGGGGACCCTTTTTTAGTTATTGTGATATCGCTCTTCGTTATGGAGAAATAAACTAAAATGTCTGCGCAACCTGGATTTTGCCTACTTTTCACTACTTTGGCAGGCCACTACTTCAGTTAGAAAGCAGCTATCGGGGCAACTAAAAAAGGGTCCCTGGGTATTTTTATGTAGAACACATCTGCAAAGTGGCAACTCTCTAGCTTGCATACTAAATTCTGCACAATCGCTGGAAAAAATTTGGTCGTGGTTTTGCAAAAACTACATTTTTTGTGATAGCAGCCTAAGGGATAGCAATTGTACGATGGTCATGCCTCCGATAATTGGCCTCTGTGAGACCTTTAAATCGACACCGTTAGTTAAATTTTACGGCTTTCGTAGCTCAAGAAGGTGGATTATTTGATTTCTGCAGAAAGGACAAGTTTTTGACGCCAAAATAAGAAAATTGGCGATATCTCACGATAGGGAAAAGCTAGAAAGTTGCTTTCAAAAGCAAAATTGTAGAGTTTAACGAGTTCTTTCGAATGGATATAGTCATAGCCATGCAGCTGCTGCCAAACGTTCAGAAATTGGCAAAAACCGCCCTGAACGCAAATGTTGAATTTTTGAAGCGCGATTGCGCAGAGGGTGTTAGAACGCTAAAACAACTTATTTTGGAAAGTTTCGTTGAATTTCATCCTGGTTTACGCCGTCAATCAAGAATATGTGCCCAAAAGGAATCACCACCTTAAGAAGTGTAGGCAACACACCTTTGCTCCAGGATTGCCCGGAGCTCCAGGAGAACCTCTACCACCCTCCGGGCATACCCGGCAGCTGCCGTCATCCGAAAGGGAAACCGGAGGAGCATTTCCCGGCTGTCCTGGGGCGCCGTCCACACCTGGGATCCCAGGAGCTCCGTCCTCTCCAGGCAAACCAGGCGGTCCGGGATGACCACCTGGACATCGGTTCAAGTCATCGCATTCTGCAAAACGATTAGCCTTAGACGGGATTGTTACAAGAATCGCAGTGTGCATAGGACTGTCATCTTTAAAGGCACGTTAACTGTAACAGGAAGCTAAACCAATGAAAAAACGAACGAAACTAAGATATGTCACTACAGCACCTCAGACCCGAAAAATTCGAGCCTGAGGTGGGGATCGAACACACAAGCTTTGGCTTTCTAGGCCAACGCTCTACCGATTGAGCCACCCAGGCACAGTCGAAACAAGCTAAAGTTTGAATTCGTTCCAAACTGTAGTGACATTTTAGAGGACGCTTTCGTTAAGTTAAGCGAAGGTCTAAACTCAACTCTTAGTTCACAGTATATATTTAAAATTGCTAACTGCTTGGGTCTAACTCGCACGCTAAATATTATCATGCCAATTACTGTTTATTATATACATTGCTCTGTTTGCTAAAGTAGTAGTTAGGCTAAAACACTACCCTTATTCACCTAAGGTAATGTGGATTACGCTTATGTTAATTTTGAATAAAGCAACCAAAACCTTAACTTACTACAAAGCTTCTGTGCTTGTCGTACTGCTCGGTACTTGGGCTCAGTATTCACGATATTTCGATGGACATCGTCGGCTAGTAGCTTGAACTCAGACATGTCCGATTGGATTTCCAAGGTGATGACAGAAATCTTAGAATAGATGACTGAAACCGCTACCATGCAGCCCAGAATGGCCCCAAGACTCAGTGCCATGGAAATAGAGGCCGCAACTTTCGTACTCATTGCTACAAAATTGCCACAGTCACATACAAGCAAGTTTATATAGCACTAATAGTTTATATAGTTTACATACTTTATAGCACCACGAGTATTATATACATATACATTAATTATAAGAGATTACACAAAACCTATCGCAGGGTCCTATTTGAAGCTAGCGCATGACCCCAATTGATCTCCTCTCATTGCACTTACTGGCGAATTGTATATACCTACGTAACTTCAGTAAAAACAACAAACGATATCCTGTGAAATTACAGTATTTCTCCTGGTTTCTACTAAAATTTTTCTTAAAATTTGACAGAAAGTAAAAGATTTGTGAAGCAAGAGTAGAGCAACCCCAAAAACACTGTCGTTGAAACGGTAAACTTACTGAGTTCTACTCGAAGACAGGAGACAGACAAGTGAAATTATCTGAGCCACAACTGAATTGAATCTCACCGAAATCTCTTTATATAATAATACTCCTCGCAGTGTTGCATTGTTTCGGTCTAGATGACGCAAATTAACAGAGCTGAACCGTATAAATCTAATCATTATAAAATTATAACAATACGCATTATTTTTGTTAAACTTTAAAATTTTAGACAGAAACAGAGACTGACCAAATTGCCCGTGGCCAATTTCTGATCTACTTTTCATAGGAAACTTTAACAGTGGACGTAATAAATATGCAGTATTAATAGGTATATACATAAACGCACATCGGTGCGTGGCCCTTTTTTGTTCACCAGAGGTCGATTGAATTAAATAATAAAGTTAGTAATTCCTAAAAAGCCATCCGTTCTGTTGTTAGCAGTACAATAGAGGGTGGCGGGGGTCTAAAAACCAAATTGCTTCATCCCTTCAAAGAGTAATAAAATAAACACTCCAGCGGTTAAAGCAACTTTGGTTTCAACTTTTAGTTCTCGCAACGGACCACCTGACACATTCTCAATCAAAACTTGTGTCAATGATAGTGCTTTAGCTGAAGCTAGAAAAACTAAAGTAGGTTGCATTACAATAACGCGTTTAGAGCTGCAAACGTTTGTGTGTATCAGTAGTATAGATCAGGTACATTATGTTCTATGTATTGACGTAAAATCGAAGTTTGCACTCTCAGCGTTGGAAGTGGGTCGCAATTTCGGACTGCGAGTATCCGCTACCCGCGGACGTTGACCATCGACGCCACGACTCACCAAATTGTTTAAAAAGATTTTAACGACCCACTTCTTTAATTTAGACATATCCGGTCATCTGGCTAGATACAGTATAACATAGAGCAAGAATTTATAATAGGAAGAGGAGACACTCAACTCATCTCAGCTTTAAGCCTGCAAAGAGGCTCAGCACATTAAGACAGAAATCTCGGAGAGGATACCATTTAGCATTGTTAAGCGTGTGTTTATATGCGAATGAATCTGATTGGTTGGTCGTGCAAGCTAACCTTCTACGTCCAATGAGATGTATTTTAGCTAGATCAAACCCCACCACCTCTGTCGTTCCGGGCGGTCCTGCCTGAAGCTCAAGGGTGCGGGAGGTGAGATGAGGTAAACCGATCAATCCCATCGGAAATCCCCCCCGGAAATCACAACCCTACTCAGGAAAATATTCTGCAACACGGGGCTGGATCCGCCCGTATGCGCTGCAACTAACAGTCATCCATTTAATGACTGCTACTGGACGGACAGAGTCATTCACCAGATATATTTACTAATTGCGAATTTTTCACATGCATTAGAGCCCTAGAAGTTAGAAACAGGTTCAGCATTTATACACAACGATCATTCTTGACGGTTTCTATTACAGATTCGCACAACTAGATTTGTTTACATCCCCTGTCGAGCATATAGTTCGTATTCCTAACCTTTGCCTGCCTAGTACTTCGCTTAAACAGAAAACAACACAACAGTTTAATAAGAGTCACTACGAAAACAATTTTGTCAACAACACGGAGACCACCAAAGCCAATCAACATAGTTTATATTCATCACAAATATATCAAAACATGCGCAGCGTTCCATCTTTAACATCAAAAGGTGTTTCTGCTTCATTTTAACTTCATTCATATCAGCTACAATTCAGTCATCCTCTCATAATGTCAACATATTAAAATGTCTAACAAACAGGACCTTCGCTGAAACGACTTCGCTTCTTAGGAGGAGCAGTCGTGGTGGCGATCGCAGTCGATTCCATTCCCATTGAAACCATCGTATGAGGAGGCGGTGGCACCCCTGTACTTCCCGAAAACGTTGGCGGAAATCCGGGAACAAAGATCGGCGTCGGAGCAGAGCCTCCACTGCTGAGACCACCAGCACTAGAGCCAACTGGGAAGGCGGGTCGATAGGTTGCCACCGTGACAAAGTAATGCTGCGGACCCGTGGATGTCACCACCACGCCTGAAGTAGTAGTACCAGATGAGACGTCACCTAAAACAGGACAGAGACTTCTGCATGCAGTCAACTGTTAGCTGAATTCAACGCAACACTATCGTTTAATTAATAGCAAGAATAACAGAAGACCTCAAGCACATACGTGCAAGTGGAAACAGGAGAGAAGGGGAAAAGTTAGACAGAGAACACATCTCAGTCGGAATACTCGAGGTCTAGTAAGTAACAGATTTTATGTTCATACTTAGACCAAAAATAACTGAAAAGTATGCAATTTCCGCTACCTTGTTTCGGGAAAAGGAATACAAGCTTTGTTGGAATAGAAACCTAATTGTCTTATCACCTTGCAGTTGAAACTACTGTACAAAGTAAATATTGTTGCTAGTGAAGCGAAAACTACAATCTACTACTACTACTACACAGGTACGTATGTACACAAGTGGGTACAAATGCTTTAGCTGCTTACCCGCATCCAGTAACCCTTCCACGCTTCCAGTTGTCAGCTTTCGCGGTGGCGGCGGAGGGTTACTGTCAACGATCTTCCGTTGGCCAACCGGAGCCACCGGAGACTGTATAGGAGGACTGGGACATACAGGGACCACCTTACGCTTCGGAGGAGGGGGCGGTGGAATGACCGCGCCCGTATCATCAATCTCATCAAAGCGAGGCAACGGAATATCAGGCAAAGTGGGCAAAGCCAATTCTTTCTGAAAGTAATAGCTTTAGTAAAGTAGAAGTCGTTACAAGCAGATATTCTCAAGGACAGACATTATCTACACAAAAAAATCAAAATTGATACTTCATCAGAACACAACACTGTTGTCTTAAGCAATAGTACAAATATGTATGTGAATAGGAATATATATGTAAACAAGAACTGTGCAGTGGTTCTGGGCTAATTCTTGGCATTTTTTGGGAAGGGAGGGACTCCTTGGTCCTTGGGGAGTCTCCTCAAAGTCCGGGTAACAGGAACTGAGAAGGGGAGGTTTTTTAAAGTATGCAAAATACAGCGCTGTTTTCCTAGCAGCCACTGTAAAGGTTGGTTTGTATCACAAAATCAGGCAGAGAGTAGTATAATATAGCTAAAAAGCAAAAATTGCGTCAAAATTTCCTTTGGTGAAGGCAGAAAAGTTTCGAATATTTGGCCTTCAGAGAAAATTTTAAGGGCAAAACGGACTCCCTCTGGGATTGGGGGGGCGATCTTTGAGGGGGAGGGGGACGAATTCTGCTAGGAACGTCCTTTATGTCCCCTCCACTCGAATAAGCCCAGCGGTTTCCGGATAAATGAATACATAAATAATTTACTTAGTGATTTAGTACATAACCAACGTAACAGGAAAACGGTGACGAATGCTTCAAAACAAAGAGTCCCAAATAAGTTACACTGCAAACAAATTACTTCAATCTTAACAATTTAAAGTCAACGTTAAAGCCAGGTACATAATATATTACTGAACAAATTAATTCTCAGGTTTATGTCTGCCCTCAACAACAACAACTTATTGCAATAACTAACTAAATAAATGACTGCACCTCAACATCCATAGCGACCTTCGGTAATTTATCCCTGGAGACAGAGCGATCCTGTTTTCTCTCCCTCTTGACTGCAGACGAGTAGGAGGATTTGGACTTGACGGAACTGCGCGACTCCCGCTGATCAGACTTGGAGGAGGCTGACTGAGAATGAAGCTTCGTCTCAGCCTCTCCCAGAGCCGCCTTCAACTGATTGATCACCTGCAGCATGTTGGTTGCCGCTGCCGCCTCCAACGTCTTTAGCATTTGAAGCTAGAAAAACGGAAACTGGTTAAAGAAAAAATAATTCTTATAGAAAATTAACTTTTAATTCAACTAACGGTTAAAATAAAGGTCCTGCGATTGTAAATAAAAATGATATCTCAGTGGTATTCAAAAAGAGCCTATACCATAATATTACAAGTGGTAATCATAACAGCGTTTTTTTGGATCTGGGAGCTGTAGCCCAGTAGGTAAGCTATTGCCAACAACCCTAAGTATACTAAAACTACGTACTTGAGAGTTTGAATCAGTCGTAGCTGTGACAGCGCCAGACATCGGTACAATGCCAGAGCCAGCCCCGGTTGCCATGGGAGCCGACGATTGACTGCCAGCGGCCAACGGAGCCGGGCCAGTGGGCATCGCAGGATCAGGATCTTGCTGTGGCAGCGGTGGATGATTTTCGCCGTCGCCAGATTTCTCCAGTTGCTGTTGCTGCTGTTCGGCCGCTTCCTCTTCCAAAGTTTTGACGGCGCCGAAATTGTCACGATGAAACAGGTCTGTCTCAAAGGACTCATAGTCCATCAGAACGGAACACTTTTCAGAATCCTGTAAGAATGAAGACAGTACCATCAGACAAGTTTTCTGATCGCAAACGGTGCAGAATTCACTTAGCAGTAAACTTTTATCTTAGTACAGGTTTCACTTAAACTGGTTCGACTAGACTTTACTTTTTATTACTAAATAGGCAATGCTTTCGACGATCTCAACCCCAATGACTAACCTGATTTGATTTTTGATAACATGATTTTTCCCAAAAATCGCACTAAGAAAAACCCTGTCCTACTCCACCACAGCACTCTACAACCATTTCGGGGTATGAAGTTATACGACAAACGTTGCTCAGTTTGCTTAGGACTTTCATTTGATACCAAATTTTACCACTTTTGAAAAGTTTTGAGAAGCTGAGTATAGCCTTCGACGGACCTCTAGGAAGTGGTTGCCGATTTTTCATTTTTCAAATTTACGCCATTTTTGACCGACCACGACAACAGAAATGGTCAATTTCAGCTCAGACCCGATCTTGTGGCGACACTGCGGTGCTGTTGCGCAAAAAAGTTGCGATTCTTAAATCTTTAGAGGGCACTACTCGACCCTACAGTCGGACTACATGGTTTACCGGCGTGAGTCGAGAACACCCAGTGGACTGCTGTACCGGGCCGGGGCCTGTAGTGGGTGCCAGGTAGAGTGGTGTGCCGGGGAGCGGTACCGGATCTTAGTTTGTGGTTGCTGGTGGGGTGCCCTGCTATTTGGAACCGGTTGAATCCTTCCGGGGTGATTTTGTGAGCGGGCCCTCGCAGGGGCGCACTTAAGGGAGGGGGGGGCCGCCCCCCCCCGAAACCAGACGTAAAGAAAACATTTTAGTGTCCGCGCGTAGCGCGGACATAATATTCCAAAAATTTTCGCGCCTTCAGCGCAAAATTCAGTTCATTTTTGCTTAATCTGCCCTTATTTCAGCGTTTTAATATTTTCAATAGCAACTTTTTTAACATATATATAAATTTTTCTCGCCTGCGGCGCTTTTCTAGCTCCATTTCGTTCAATTTTTCCCGCCTGCGGCGCTTTTATGGCTAAATTTCTTTAAATTTGTTGCGTTCCAAACGCATTTAATTTCGCATATATTTCAAATCTTTTAATAACGGTTGCGATTATAAGCAGATTGTTCATAATTTCAAAATATTCTCAACTTTTATTTGTATAAATCTTTTTAAAGGTTTCCATTGCGGATTTTTTCATAATTTTAAAACTTTCTCAACTTCTGGGGGGCTCCGCCCCCCAGACCCCCCGCGTGGATGAATGGCAATTTCGAAATCTTGTCCATCTGGCGGAAGCAAACAAATTTAATGCTCGACCTGCCCCTCTTCAAAATCCTGGGTGTACCCCTGTTAGGCGCGACATTTATTCTATTTTTATTTAATGTCGCTTATTTTTGAATTTTAAACCTTGTTTGCAAAACTTGTGCCCCCAGACCCCCCAAATTTTTTAGGTCCGCCCCCCCTGAAAAAATTTCCTATGTGCGCCACTGGGCCCTCGGCATGTGCCTGGCTCAACTGACGGCCTAGAGTGCTCTCTCTTCACCTCGACTGTTGGAATACCTGTGTGAAATGCTTGTAATTGGGAGTAATTTATGTTTTCTTCTTGTTTTGTTTGTTTTTGTCTCGGGAGCTAAGCACCAAACTGGGTGCATCTAAGGTTCTTCCTTCCAGCGCAAGCTGGCCCGGGTTACAGTAATACAGTAATACAGTACTCGACCCTATAGTTCCTTAGGTGGGCCCGTTTATGTGAAAGCGGCGAATATTATGTACAATACAACCATGAAATAGGAGAAACCGGAAAACACATTGCCGCCATACGGGGATGACTTCGCACACATACTAAACTCATTGTGCTCTAAACTTTGCGCATGAAATCTGCGCAGGATTTTGCGCAGCTTATTTTACACTGTCTCCAGCCACTTTTCACACAAATTCTTTATAGGGGTCGCTGCCGCGACTTACTATTGAGGAATTACCTTTGTCTGATCACTGATCATTGACTTAGCTTCACTCTTGTCATCAGCGTTTACGGAACGGGCCAAATACTCTTCCACATACAGGATTCTATCTTCGGCCACTGGTAGATCAAGAACACGAGTTTCGCGTTCATGCTGACGCAAACGTTCCTTTTCCTGCTCTTGACGTAGCTCCTGAAAAAGATGATTCAACACAAATCACTTTAAAAGAAGGCAGCAAATGGGAAATCAAATTTCGAAATCACAGAAAGATAAGGTCAAGATGCTTAAATAGGTGCGTTAACCAAAGCGTAATATTAAACGTAGTCCTGAACTTTCAGCGCTCAATTCGCAATCCTCAACACGTTTGCACGGGCGCTTACGTACAAGGACAAAACAATCTCGGGACGAGAACATTAAGTGAATATCGTCACTTATCGTCAAGAGTAGGGCGCGGAGTTCCCGGTGGAAGGCACCCCCCCCTTGGGATATACCAGCACTTCTGCAATGTGGTTTGCCTACCTCCTGCGAGGGAGTGCTGGGTGCAAACTAGTCATGTACTCAAAATGAATCACACAATTTTCCGGGGTTGTCTCTGAACCCACCCCATCTGCGCTTGGGGATTGGAGTGTCGAAAGATGCTAAGCTCCTCTACTTTGCGTATGAGCAGTTAATGGATGTCTTACTACCGGAGTCGAAAGGCCAAGAAGGTGTCTGCTCCAGCTTCTCATTGTGGGACAGCATTCAGGCGACGAAGCGAGAGTCATACTACATAGCTATGACTGATGGGGAGAGACAAAGGTTAGCGCCCTCATATAGCCTCTTGGCTGAGTAGTTCGGCAATAACAACAACAACAACAACATTAAGTGAAATGACCTGCCCCGCTGTTCAACGACAGTGTCAACAGTTTTCAATGTGTGGCGTTAAGAAAAAAACTTGGCTTCGGAGATACAAAACATTAGATGTAAGGCTGTATGTAGATACAAGGGAGATGAGATCAAAGAAGTTTTTGGAAACGTCGAATCAAACTAAGGCAAACTACGTACATTCTCAGGACAACTGAATAAAAATTCCCAGACAGCTTTTGGCTTCCACCTCAATCAAAACAAAAGTATATTTTCTGCTAAGCTTCCAAGCAAAATTGTAAAATGTTTCCAATTTTAGGTGCTGCTGAAACATGCGTTAGTGAATGTAGAAGTTTGAGACGTACATTATAAATACCCCAAAAAATAAGTTAATCAATTCCAGAAATCCCAAAGGCCGCTGTTCCTCCCTCCCTCCTTACTTAAAGGACTATAAAAAGTCAAATACCAATGAATCTGGAATTACTAACCTCTTCAATTTCTCCAGCTCCACTTAGACTCAACTGTTGACGTCTCTGCTTAATAATCTCCTTCAAATGGACCAGTTCTTCTTTCCGCCCAGGGGTGGTCTTCAGGCTTGCATCAACAGCAATCTTGGGCAGTTTTGGAGGCGTCTTGGGTGTAACGGGGACAATGGGAGGTGGCGAGGCCCGTTTCCGCTTTTCTCCACCAGCATTATCAGAAGTCTTCAAGGAACGTTGCTGATTTTTCTGCTGGGTCGGAGGCAGTTCCGCTTCATCCTCTGATCCCTGATCACTATAGGATGCCTTATCCGATGGCTCGTTCTGCTGCGCCGCCGCACCGGAAGTCTGCTGTCTTCCGCCGCCTTGAGGAGATCTATCAGCCATTCGACGGCGCTTAGAACGGGCGTCTTCGGCTCCGGCCGCCCCCTCATCATCCGAGGAAGAACTGGCCGACTCTCGGCGACGCCGTTTCTGTGCCGCCCTATCGCTGTCAGGAGAGGCAGAGCGACGCTTTCGATTCTTCTTTCTGGCCTTCTTGGCCTTCTCCTTTTCACGTTCCTTTTCCTTTCGTCTCTGCTTTTTATCCTTCCCTTTCTTATCCGAACTGTCCCCAGAATCATGACGTCCAGTGGATTTCCGCTTACCATACTTAGCCTTTGGTTCTTCAGCTTCTTTCCTCAGTTTCCTGCTATCATGCTCCTTCTCCTTAGACTGAACCTTATCACGGCCAACTTTTCGCATACTTTCTCGATCATCCCAAACTCTTGAAGGCTCCTCATTTTCCGATTCCTCTTCTTCGTCTGACGAAGGTGGTCGTTTTCTTTCCTTAACAGATTCCTTCTTAGTTTGCGCCGACGGCTCTTTGCGTTTTCTCCGACCGCCTTTCTGAGCTTCATCATCAGGAGAGCTGCCACGTTTCTTGGCACTGCTCGATTTGTCCTCCCGTTGGCGATGGCTGCTTCTCTTCCTATGTCTCCGTTCCTCTTCACTGTCCGATCCCGTATTGGGCTGCTGCTGTTCCTCTGACGATGCTTTCATCTTTTTGACAGTCGCAGCCGCTGTCGTTGATTCCTGCCTATGCTTCTTCCTAGAGTCATCCTTCTTCTTGCCTTCAAGTGCGTTCACCTGTGCCAGCATCTGTTTGGCTCGTTCCATGCTTTGAATCGCCTCACTTCTCAGCCGTTGTAGCTGGGCTTCATCAGGCTTAGGCGATCCAGGCTCCTCATCTTGATCGCTGTCTTCATCTTCTTCTTCTTCCACCTGCTGTCGTCTATCAGCTTTCTGCTGCTGCTGCTGCTGTGGTGGCAATTCGGGTTCAGATTCCTCTTCATCTTCAGGAGTTTCTTCAGCCATTGGTTCTTCTTGACCCGATTCTTCTCTCGGTCCGTAGTCAGCCGCAATCTTTCCCATCACTCCGCCAGCGGCAAACCCAGACGACTCTTCCGTCATAATCTTCGGACCATAGACCATCGACGCTTCTTCTTCTTCTTCTTCCTCTTCCTCTTCACCAGAGTCCTGTCCAGAGATCTCCATCGATTTAGCGCCCTTATCCGGGACCAGCTCCTGAAACGTTTCGTAATGAGCCGGATGACAACTGTAGGACACGATAGGCTGAGTGGCCGTTTCACGCAGGATATGCATGGGCCATTCCGTTTCATTATCATCCAGAGAACGCACCAAATATTTGGTCGGCTTGGCAGCAGTCGGCTGTCGACTGCCGGCGGCCATTCCAGACGAACCGGTTTGCACTGGTTTTGCAGCCGGATAAGACTTTTCCTCAAAGCTCATATCCTGCTCGTCTGAGGAGGGCTCCGCCTTCTCTTCGTCCGTCTCACGACCCCGCTGAACAGCTCTCATCGCAGCGACCGGCAATTCCTTTGCAGGCTGCGCCACTACTGATTTAGTGGTCGGAGCGTTCTGGTCCGGGCCACTATGGCTGCTTTCGGAAAAGGATTGATCCGGTGAACCTTTGGCGCCATCGCTTTCTGATGATCGGCGACCGGGAGGCGGAGACGGCTTTCGTTCTGGCGGCTGTTGCTGCGGCGGCTGCTGCTTAGCCTGGTCAGATTCAGCTGGCTCGGCAGACTCAAAACGTCGTCGCGGTTCCCGAGAAGCCGGTTTTTCCGCCTCCGTCTCTTCACGTTCCCGACTGGGGCGACGTGGTGGCTCGCCACGGTCACGCTCGCGATCCCGGGAACTGCGCCGAGGCTCTCGGTCACGAGAGCTACGTCTGTTTCGCGAGCGATCACGTCGGTCACGATCCCGGTCCCGATGGCGATCCAAAGAATCATCTCTGCGATCCCGGCTACGTCGACCGCGATCACGTGAACTGGAACGACGACGCCGGCGATCATCATAGCGATCTCGATATCGATCAGAGGATCGATAGTAGCGATCAGGTGATCGATCTCGATAATCTCGCTCTCGACGACGATCCCGATAGTCACGTGAGGAATCGCGACGACGCCGTACAGGGCTGGGAGAGCGACTGCGACGACGGCCTCCTCTCCCGCCTGGACTTTGACTTCGAGATCTACAACAAATAAAGGGAATCATGAAGTTCTCCGAAACAAACACGTGGTAAAAAAATGACAAAAAATGTCAATTTCAGACTATGCATCAAGAGCATAGGTTAACGCGTGGGAGGGTCTGGGGGGGTCCAAGCCCCCCCCAACCCGGACAAGGTACAAGTCCTACCTCCGTCGGAGACAAGGGGTAAAGAAAAAAGGGGGTAGGCAAATGTAGCCGCAAATAAATAGTTTTTACACTAAAATTTCAAAAAACTTCGGGCGTCGGCGGAATGTTTTAGCAAACATGCCTAATTTTTCAGGCAAATCGGGCAAAATTTTTGAAATTTTTTCTAAAAATTGAAAATTTCTTGCAAATTTTGATAAAAATTGCAAATTGTAATAATACAAGTAGGAAAAATGCTCCTTGCAGTCGCATGTAAAATGCAATATGAGCTATGATGGTCAACATTTAAATATGTCAAGGACAAGATTTAAAACGTCTAATATGAGCCAGCATCTAAATCGGTAAAGGACAAGCTGTAACTGGCTAATATGAGCCGCCACGTTTCTCTTACAGACTAGACTCTACTTTTATTCCCAATCCCAAGTCTGAAAAAATCCTCACCGTCTTGCGTAATGTCATTAGCTTCATATAATGTTTGGCTATAGGTATCCTGTCTGAATCTAATTTCACTAGCTCAAACACCGTATTTAAGGTATATATGTGAACACTTTAAGCAGCTAAAGTTCTCCCCTTTAAAGTTGAATTAAGTGGCATATACATTTGGTATATACTAGTTTCTAAATCATAGACACACACTGCAAACTAGAAACAAATGCATAAAGCTGAAGTAAACCGGTATTCTTTAGTATCGGCTTACTGTACACAGCACTTATACAATAAAAAACACAGCTGATGTGTAAAACTTTGATGTGTGCGTACCCACTTGACTTTACTTATTCTATCAAGACCAGACGTATGTCATGACAATTACGTGTACATGCGAATTTGAAAAGTGAAAAATAGTTAAGTCAACTTAGTATCCTCGCGTCAATATGAGCCCAAGAGAAACGTGGCGGCTCATATTAGCCAGTTACAGCTTGTTCTTTACCGATTTAGATGCTGGCTCATATTAGACGTTTTAAATCTTGTCCTTGACATATTTAAATGTTGACCATCATAGCTCATATTGCATTTTACATGCGACTGTAAGGAGCATTTTTCCTACTTGTCCTTCTTCAAATTTTTGGGAGCGCTGCTCTTAGGCAGAAGTAGTCTGCAATTTATTACTCCCAGAAGATTCTCTATTCCAAACAATGATCACTTTCTTCGGGGGTTTGACCACTGGTCAATAGGCACCTAGACCATAGTGACGAGTGGTTACTTCCGTCGGGTCTGAAAATATGCTCATTGAAACGAGCGTAGACAATTTACTATATATGCCCCCAACCAAAACAACAAAAAACGCTATTTTAGGGGGTTTGACCACTGGTCAATAGGCCACCTAGACCATAGTGACCAGTGGTCACTTCCGTCGGGTCTGAAAATATGCTCATTGAAACGAGCGTAGACGATTTACTATATATGCCCCAACCAAAACCTCGAAAAACGCTGTTTTAGGGGGTATGACCAATGGTCAATAGGCCACCTAGACCATGGTGACCAGTGGTCACTTCCGTCGGTTCTGAAAATATGCTCATTGAAACGAGCGTAGACGATTTACTATATATGCCCCCAACCAAAGTCCCGAAAAATGCTGTTTTATGGGGTTTGACCACTGGTCAATAGGCCACCTAGACCATAGTGACCAGTGGTCACTTCCGTCGGTTCTGAAAATATGCTCATTGAAACGAGCGTAGACGATTTACTATATATGCCCCCAACCAAAGTCCCGAAAAATGCTGTTTTATGGGGTTTGACCACTGGTCAATAGGCCACCTAGACCATAGTGACCAGTGGTCACTTCCGTCGGTTCTGAAAATATGCTCATTGAAACGAGCGTAGACGATTTACTATATATGCCCCCAACCAAAGTCCCGAAAAATGCTGTTTTATGGGGTTTGACCACTGGTCAATAGGCCACCTAGACCATAGTGACCTGGCTTTTTCCTACAGGGGGGGGGGGTGGGGGCCCCCCAGACTTGGGTCGCCCCCCCCCAGGATTCGGGCCTTCCCCCCCCCCCCCCCACCCTAAAGTGTCCGGAAAAATAGGGTTTTGAGGGCAAATTTTGAAAAATTTTTCCGGCTTCGCCGGATTTTTACCCATTTTTAAGCATTTTTTAGCTATTTTAAGCTTAAATTTAAGTTAAAAATAGTTAATTTTTTAGCTCAGCAGCAAAAAATAGCTATTTTTAGGCATTTTTTGAAAAATTTTTCTTCCCCCCCCCAGACCTGGGGGGGACCCCCCCAGACTTCCCCTCCCCAGAAATTTTTGCCTAGGAAAAAGCCAGGTGACCAGTGGTCACTTCCGTCGGTTCTGAAAATATGCTCATTGAAACGAGCGTAGACGATTTACTATATATGCCCCCAACCAAAATCCCGAAAAATGCTGTTTTATGGGGTTTGACCACTGGTCAATAGGCCACCTAGACCATAGTGACCAGTGGTCACTTCCGTCGGTTCTGAAAATGTTTATTGAAACGAGCGTAGACGATTTACTATATACGCCCCCAACCAAAATCCCGAAAAACGCTGTTTTAGGGGGTTTGACCACTGGTCAATAGGCCACCTAGGCCATAGTGACCAGTGGTCACTTCCGTCGGGTCTGAAAATATGCTCATTGAAACGAGCGTAGACGATTTACTATATATGCCCCAACCAAAACCTCGAAAAACGCTGTTTTAGGGGGTATGACCAATGGTCAATAGGCCACCTAGACCATGGTGACCAGTGGTCACTTCCGTCGGTTCTGAAAATATGCTCATTGAAACGAGCGTAGACGATTTACTATATATGCCCCCAACCAAAGTCCCGAAAAATGCTGTTTTATGGGGTTTGACCACTGGTCAATAGGCCACCTAGACCATAGTGACCAGTGGTCACTTCCGTCGGTTCTGAAAATATGCTCATTGAAACGAGCGTAGACGATTTACTATATATGCCCCCAACCAAAGTCCCGAAAAATGCTGTTTTATGGGGTTTGACCACTGGTCAATAGGCCACCTAGACCATAGTGACCAGTGGTCACTTCCGTCGGTTCTGAAAATATGCTCATTGAAACGAGCGTAGACGATTTACTATATATGCCCCCAACCAAAGTCCCGAAAAATGCTGTTTTATGGGGTTTGACCACTGGTCAATAGGCCACCTAGACCATAGTGACCTGGCTTTTTCCTACAGGGGGGGGGGGGGGGGGAGCCCCCCCCCCCAGACTTGGGTCGCCCCCCCCAGGATTCGGGCCTTCCCCCCCAGAACCCCCCCCCCACCCTAAAGTGCCCGGAAAAATAGGGTTTTGAGGGCAAATTTTGAAAAATTTTTCCGGCTTCGCCGGATTTTTACCCATTTTTAAGCATTTTTTAGCTATTTTAAGCTTAAATTTAAGTTAAAAATAGTTAATTTTTTAGCTCAGCAGCAAAAAATAGCTATTTTTAGGCATTTTTTCAAAAATTTTTCTTCCCCCCCCCCAGAAATCCGAGCCCCCCCCCAGACCTGGGGGGGACCCCCCCCAAACTTCCCCCCCCAGAAATTTTTGCCTAGGAAAAAGCCAGGTGACCAGTGGTCACTTCCGTCGGTTCTGAAAATATGCTCATTGAAACGAGCGTAGACGATTTACTATATATGCCCCCAACCAAAATCCCGAAAAATGCTGTTTTATGGGGTTTGACCACTGGTCAATAGGCCACCTAGACCATAGTGACCAGTGGTCACTTCCGTCGGTTCTGAAAATGTTTATTGAAACGAGCGTAGACGATTTACTATATACGCCCCCAACCAAAATCCCGAAAAACGCTGTTTTAGGGGGTTTGACCACTGGTCAATAGGCCACCTAGGCCATAGTGACCAGTGGTCACTTCCGTCGGTTCTGAAAATGTTTATTGAAACGAGCGTAGACGATTTACTATATACGCCCCCAACCAAAATCCCGAAAAACGCTGTTTTAGGGGGTTTGACCACTGGTCAATAGGCCACCTAGGCCATAGTGACCAGTGGTCACTTCCGTCGGTTCTGAAAATATGCTCATTGAAACGAGCGTAGTCGATTTACAATATATGCCCCCAACCAAAATCCGAAAAACGCTGCTTTAGGGGGTTTGACCACTGGTCAATAGGCCGCCTAGAAAATAGTAACCAGTGGTCACTTCCGTCGGTTCCGAAAATATGCTGATTGAAACGAGCGTAGACGATTTACTATATTTGCCCCCAACCAAAATCCCGAAAAACGCTGTTTTAGGGGGTTTGACCACTGGTCAATAGGCCACCTAGGCCATAGTGACCAGTGGTCACTTCCGTCGGTTCTGAAAATATGCTCATTGAAACGAGCGTAGTCGATTTACAATATATGCCCCCAACCAAAATCCGAAAAACGCTGCTTTAGGGGGTTTGACCACTGGTCAATAGGCCGCCTAGAAAATAGTAACCAGTGGTCACTTCCGTCGGTTCCGAAAATATGCTCATTGAAACGAGCGTAGACGATTTACTATATATGCCCCCAACCAAAATCCCGAAAAACGCTGTTTTAGGGGGTTTGACCACTGGTCAATAGGCCACCTAGGCCATAGTGACCAGTGGTCACTTCCGTCGGTTCTGAAAATATGCTCATTGAAACGAGCGTAGTCGATTTACTATATATGCCCCCAACCGAAACCCAGAAAAACGCTGTTTTATGGGGTTTGACCACTGGTCAATAGGCCACCTAGGCCATAGTGACCAGTGGTCACTTCCGTCGGGTCTGAAAATATGCTCATTGAAACGAGCGTAGTCGATTTACTATATCTGCCCCCAACCGAAACCCCGAAAAACGCTGTTTTATGGGGTTTGACCACTGGTCAATAGGCCACCTAGACCATAGTGACCAGTGGTCACTTCCGTCGGTTCTGAAAATATGCTCATTGAAAGGAGCGTAGTCGATTTACTATATATGCCCCCAACCAAAATCCGAAAAACGCTGTTTTAGGGGGTTTGACCACTGGTCAATAGGCCACCTAGGCCATAGTGACCAGTGGTCACTGCTGTCGGTTCTAAAAATATGCTCACTGAAACGAGCGTAGTCGATTTACTATATCTGCCCCCAACCGAAACCCCGAAAAACGCTGTTTTAGTGACTTTTCCAAACTTTGACTCTAACTTTGACCCTGGGCGAGGTGCCACGGGGACGGGGCCATGCTGACCAGTGGTCACTTCGGGCGGTTTCGGCAGTATGCTCATCGTGTTCAGCGACCCCGATTTACTATATATGGGCACCACCAAATGGCCGAAAATAGCCGTTTTTACGGACTTTTCCCAACTTTGACCCTGGGCGAGGAACCACGGGCGCCATGGGGCCTGAGGGTCACATCCATCGGTGTCGGCAGTATGCTCATCGTTTTCAGCGACCCCGATTTGCTATATATGCGCACCACCAAATGGCCAAAAACGCTATTTTAGACGACTTTTTGACAATTTTCTGTGTTGGGACCTCGAAAAATTTCCATTTTTGACCATCTGTAAAAATCGATCCAGAGCGAAATTCGGAAATCAAACATAAACTTGATCTGGACCATCGCCTAGATAATCAAAAATTAGTATAGAAAAAATTTTCCTATGGGCCGTTTGAAAACATCGGTGTGCGAAAAATCGCCCTATAAAAGTGGTCGATACAGAGAAAAAACCCACTTGTAAACTTGTATATATCAGAATGTCTATTTTTTCAAAGTTCATTTTTTCCGGGCAAGTTTGGTATCATTCGAAAGCTCTTGGCCTGGAGATTTCAAAAATGTAAACTTTAGCTCTCAACTCCTTACCGTTAATTAGTTTTGTCTAATTAACAGTTTCCCTAATCCGCAAAGTGCCTTTATAGCTCATATTATGAGGGGCGCTCCGCGCACCCTCATGATTAGCGTTAATTTTTTGAAAACTTTTACAAATTTATTCTTGAGGTAAAGGTACAAGCCCACTTGAAAATTCTTGTTCAAGGTACAAGCCCCCTTGAAAATTCTTGTTCAAGGTACAAGCCCCCTCAAAATTTTCTGGGGACAAGTCCTCCCAGGACCCGACCATTATGTTAATGTATGATCAGGAGTTATTCAAGAACATCAAGTTTAACTAAATTTGTCATAATAATAATACGTCATTAAATGATCCACGAAATTAGACTGCATTAATTTTGTACTCTGTACTACGTCTCTTATGTCTGCAAAATTGCAGCCAGATTTTTGAGCATTTTCAGCTTAGTTATAGTAGTACAAATGTGGAAAAACAGGCTATTTATATTGAATTTTTAACATTTCTAGCCAATTTTATCTGCCCACACTTTTGGACCTCCCCCTCCCCCACTAGTGGCGGGGAGGGGTGCCTAAAAATAACAGCAACATGCTTGGAAATTTTTTACTTTTTTCAAAAACAAATTCGCAGTCCAGGTATCAAATATGGCCGAGCTGGTTGTCCTTCTTTTGGACAACCTCAGTTTGTTTAATGTGGGAGTGGGGGCACTATAGATGCCCAGAAAATGCCCATTAAAAGGATGTTTGGTCAAAATTTTCAAAAATTTTCGTGCTTCTTTTACCGTATTTTTAGCATTTCTGTTTATCCCCTCCCCACTTTTGGTTTCCCCTCACAAGTGGGTCCCCACTTGTTTGGCCTAGAGAAAACCCAGACAACCAGGAAGGAAGTCCAGGCAATAGTTGGCCCTCCCTGTCAGACTAAGGCTTTGTCTATAGACTTCAGGGCAGACATTTTCATTGACTGTTCTTTGATTAATGACGTGCATCCTTTCCGGATTAGCCTGCTACCCCGCTTTTATAT
>JASAND010001927.1:0-65000 GCA_030248195.1 Trissonchulus latispiculum | reverse complement strand
AAAAAATCTGGGAGTGAGGGGGTGAAATTGGTCAAAAATTCGTGGGGGGGAGTGCCCCCACAAGGGAAACTATGGTTTGGGGGGGGGGGTACCTCCATCACATTTCGCGGGTCGACCACCAAATTTCCAGTTTTCCCCTCCACCAACCAAACTTTCCAGTGAAACTATGTTATGTCTCCCCGACCAGTGTTAAAATGTCAGATTTCTATGTACATTTCGACCAAGCCAAACAAAAATAATTACAGAAATCAACAACGTGAAACTTATTCTTACTGCTATCCAAACAATAAAATCATGTCTTGCTCATTTTGAGATGCAATTTCAGCAATTTTTTAAAATGAATTTACTATGCTTCAAAAAAATTTGTTGAGGTGGATCTCATCCTCTACTCCACTAGGTTCAAGGTTTTTATGCTCGACACTGACTGCAGTAGACGAGCGGACGTCTGCAAATCCTACGAACTTTCTGTGTGTGTGTGCAAAGATGGCACAATTGTAATTAAGGTTTGACGCAAAAATGTGTGTAGAAAGCTGTGATCTACTGCAATATCATTCATCAGAAACACATTAATATATATTTTCGGAATATTCGTGACGAGAGGAAAATTTTTAAATAATCTAAAATTTTGAAAAATTTCAACCATTTCAAAAACCGGTTTACGAGGTTTTCCTGCGGAATATAGATTTCTGAATATGCATCAATTTCTGCATACTGAAACGACACGTCTACCCTATGTTGGGAGAATATTTCCATCCCAGATAGAAAATTTAGAGTTTCTATAGTCTTTCGCCGACAATGAAAATTTTGATGATTTCAAGCCCTGTTCGAGCGCTGCCTTCAAACGAATCCGGAGCTGTAGTTTGTCAGCGGAAAAGTCGTTCCACGGGAATTGATGCGCATTAAAATAGCGATTCCATGGTCGACCAGGGATCTAGCGCAGTCAGATAGACTGGCCGTAAGGACTCCTTTTGCAGACCCTAGGGATTTTCGGGACAATGTAGCCAGAGTAGACATCCGTTTCTGAAGCCTGTCCTTGAGTCTGTTGATGTGTTCAAAGAAGGTGAGTCGTCGGTCGGAAGCTATTGCAAGAAAAGTTGGATTCGAACCGAATGGGATGGTCTGGTCGTCATATCTGATGTTAACCATTGATTTGGCCTCGTGTGGGTCAGTAGAGAAAACGGTGGATTTGCATAATTGACAGACATTTTCCACGCATCCGCCCATTCCTTGATCGTGACTATTGTCCCATTCATGAGCTTCTAGGCCTCGCTGATGTGATTGTTTGGATCACGCGGCCAGGTCATCGGCGACAAGCGTAACTTGTACCTCCTCCGGGAGTCGGATGACTAGGTCGTTGATGCAGACGATGAAGAGGGTCGGAAAGGGACAGCTCTCTGCGATACAACCACTTCTGCTTGGACACTTCTGTTGACACTTACACCAATTGTGACGTTAGTCCTCCTCTCGGAGATGAATTGACCAATCCATCTCGTCAGACAGGCTGTTCGATAGTTTTCTGAGCATCCCTGTTTTCCTAACCGTGTCGAATGCTCTGGCAAAATCCACGAGAACCATTACGGTCCTTTGCGGAGGGCGTTGGTGAAATCCATCAGCTACGTTTTGAACGATGAACAAAAAGATAAGGCAACCCCAAGATATTTGATAACATTGGGTTGAACATCGGGGTTTAGTCAACCCTAAAATGTTAGGGTTGAACCCAAAACTATGTTCAACCCGGGTTGAACTCAACACAGTTTTGATAGCACTGGCCCCAGGGTTGGGGTGACAACCCGGGTTGATATTCTTGATAACATCGGCCCGTGGGCAGCAATGATTGGGTGTATTTTTGTCAATGGATCGGTTGACCGTAAATGAATGACCAAAGCTTTGGCCCCAGCATCGATTGCAAAGACCAGGATTGCATTTGCAGCAAAGGCAGTCTGGACTTCAAAAATTTGTTTTCTGCCAGGAATTTGTCCACAGTCGAAGCAAACTCTTTCCAGTACGCTTTCTTGAAGGAAGGCTTGGCAGCAATGTAACGGTGACCATGTCATTGACGGTCAGTTATAGTAGTGGTGATGGCTATGGGCAGGTGGTCAGATCCTAGAACATCTCCAGTTACCCAGGCCCAGGAAACTCTGAAACTATGAAAACGTCATGAACAGCAGTTACTAGGCCGATTCCGACAGGGGGCTCCTCTTGTCCCATTTCACGTCCTCAGAGTTCAGGCTGAATACTTTTCCGTCTGGTCTCAAAGTCGGATATCTAATTTGCATTTTACACGAAGCTGCCTGATTTGCATAATCCGGTACTATCGAAGCGCATGTTGAAGTCTCTGGGGTCAGTTGTTATTCTTGCAGCATCAACGCCTTTCATCAACGCCAACTAACTTCTTCCCCGGCTCTTATTTGTGATCTTCTCCATCGAGATTCTCCACTGTAATCCTCTTGAATCCTCACTGATAGGCAGGAATCAGGCTCCCTTCTTCTGACGGTTCTTTCTTCTTAGGTCCAGGATGTCTTCTTTTCTTCATAATGACGTCTGACGTAAGGAGGGTCTCCAAGACCGAAACTCCTTTGCCACTCCAGCGATCCTTCAGCTTTGATGATTTGGTCTGTCAAACTTGCCTTGGGACCAGACTTTCTAAGAAAGCCTGGGCACCTGACTGACAGCTAGTAGGCTGCTGGAGTTAGTGAATTAATCCTGGCCTGGAGAGCACCTTGCCCGCGGTGGCTGGGCAGAACCCAACTGGAAGAAGGCAACGATGGACCCCTCAGTCCCCCGGGTGCCCCTTCCTTTTGGCAACGAATGGCTCCTGGCTCCTGGTATGGGGCCCAAATCCGATACGGTGGCTCCCTCTCAACGGACACTCTTCCCCACGGACTACATGCTACCCGGGGAACAGTCGGGTTTTTGCCTAGAGGTGCCGGGAAACCAGCCTACTGGTGCCTCATCCTATTGATGGCTGGTGATATCGAACGCAACCCCGGCCCCCCACCCAACCCCAAATGGCCGTGCTCCATCTGCGGACTGAATGCGCAGAGAAACTGTGTTTTATGTGACTCTTGCAACAGCTGGGTACATAAGAAATGCTCAGGGCTACAGAATCTCAGGGACTATTCTATCGGCTTGCGATGCCCAAACTGCCTGCCAGCACCCCTCAGGACCCCAGCCCCTCACGGTCCTGGACCCCCTCAGCAACTGCCTGCCCCAACGGCTGCCAACCAGATCCCACCTGGCCGACCTGCTAATCCACCTCCACTCTTACGCGGGCTTATGGCTGACCCTGCGAAGCTCAAAAGGAAGCCACTGCGAATACTGCAGTGGAATGCCGATGGATTTGCACGAAAGTCGGCTTGGGTGGCCAAATCCCTCAACGACCTCGACGTAGACGTTGCCCTTATTCAGGAATCCCACTTCACGAATCTGATGAAGCCACCTCAGGTCCCCGGCTACTCCGCAGAATGGCAAAATCGACGCGCCGGACGTGCCGCCAACCTCCCCCCCTAAAGGGGGTGGTGTTCTGACTCTGATCAGAAATGGACTGAAATATAGCCGAATCCAATCCGCCCTGACTGCCCCTGCAGACGACAACAGCGACGCATTGGGAATCAAGCTGTAGCGCTTCTACCAGGGCTAGTGGACCAAGAAGAAACCAAGGACAAGCCCGAACGGGAGGCGTCAAGTACCCTTGTACCCACGAAACCAGGACCTAGAAGAGAGAAGGGAAGAGGGAGGTACAGCTTTTCACTCACCATTGAAAGTAAAGAATTGGTCCCGCCGGGGATCGAACCACGGCCCTTCTGACTCCGGAGCAGACATGCTAACCACTACACCACGGGACCATCAGCTGAACTCCCATTGCAGGCTTATCAATCTTTCCTATGCCTACTTCCCTTACATCTCCCCCGGGTTTCTTTAAGACGCGTCCCGCGGTTTACTCAACTCGGAATCGAACCGAGAGCGCATCCAGCGCAGGGCATTCTGAGCCCAAGGGATCCGTGCTCCCCCGACACACGTTCCAGACCCCTTTAGATCCAACCAACCAGAAGCAACTACTGGGGGACCGGAGACAGGAGTCCAGTCCGGGTCCTGAGGCAGCCTCGACATATGTAGCGCTTCTACCAGGGCTAGTGGACCAAGAAGAAACCAAGGACAAGCCCGAACGGGAGGCGTCAAGTACCCTTGTACCCACGAAACCAGGACCTAGAAGAGAGAAGGGAAGAGGGAGGTACAGCTTTTCACTCACCATTGAAAGTAAAGAATTGGTCCCGCCGGGGATCGAACCACGGCCCTTCTGACTCCGGAGCAGACATGCTAACCACTACACCACGGGACCATCAGCTGAACTCCCATTGCAGGCTTATCAATCTTTCCTATGCCTACTTCCCTTACAAAGCTGCATATGAAGGAAGGCGATATAACAATTGTGAATATCTACCTTCCCCCTAACCCGGGTACAAAATTGTGACCCCACCTATCTCCCTACCGGCCCAAATGTCATCATTGCCGGTGACTTTAACGCTCACTCTACTACCTGGGAACCCGGGCGCCAAGGCGATGAACTTGGTGACATCATTGATGAATGGCTTGTCGAAGAAAGTATGACGGCACTCAACAGCGGAGAGGTGACGCGTCCGGGCGTCACATCTCAGGAAAGCGGAACTGCCCCTGACCTTACGACCGTCCACTCCTCCAGATTGCCCACTTGCACTTGGAAAGTGCTCCCTGACTCGCTATCCGACCATCTACCCATACTATGCCAATTCCAGCACTACAGAACGACGACTGGCCAAATGAGAAACAGAAAAGGGTTCAACTTCGGAAAGGCCAATTGGCCTAAATTCAAACAGCTGCTTGAAGAACGAATAAGCCATGCGCCACCCCCACGACTGGCTGGCGTGCATAAAGCGAACCAGTTCCTGTCAGAAGCCATCATCAGCGCTGCAAAGCGATCAATACCACTACTGAAGCCTGGAAATACAGTGCCTTGGTGGTGTTCTGAAGCCGAGGCCGCGGTGAAGCGGTGCAAAGGAGCCCGACTGAGCGCAAGGCATGATCCCAGCGCCAAGCCTGAAGTTACCCGAAGGCGACAGGAAGCCATTCAGGTCATCTCAAGAGCCAAGCAGCAGGCCTGGAGCAAATTCGCTGACAGCCTCTCCTTGAAAACAGACCCCACAAAAATCTGGAGAACTATCCATGCACTGGACGGTCGAAGGTCCAAGCAAAACCCTGATCTGGCTATGTCTCACGGCGGTTCCCTGCTTCACTCCGATCAGCAGAAGGCAGATGCTTACACCAAGGAATACGCGAAGGTCAGCTATGTGAAACTTGGAAATTCGGACAGGCTGGTGGATTTGGAAAACAAACGGAGCTTTCAACAGTCATGCCACTGCCCAACAAACCCAAATTCAATCATGTGCAATCCTTTCACGGAACTGGAACTGGAAGGAGTCATGCGCCAACTGCAGCCGAAAAAAGGGGTTGGGCCGTACTAGATAGCAAATGAAATGCTCAGAAATCTACCTCCTGCTGGCCGAATATACCTGCTGAACCTGTTCAACAAAACCTGGCGCAGAAAGCAGATACCGCGCCGCTGGAAGGAAGCAACCATCATCCCGCTGCTGAAAAAAGGCAAACCGGCTAGAGAGATATCATCTTACCGTCCGGTGAGCCTGACCAGCTGCACAGCGAAATTGATGGAACGAATGGTGCAGGCCCGACTACAGTTCCACCTGGAATCTGCCCACTGTCTGGATCATCGGCAAGCCGGATTCAGAGGACTAAGAGGAACGGAAGATCAAATTGGAAAAATAATCCAGTCTATCGCCGATGGCTTTCATCAGAAGCCACCGGCGAAGCGCACTGTCCTCGCGCTGATTGACTTCGCAAAACCATTTGATACTGTCCTCCGACCTGCACTGCTACTGAAACTCAGAAGAAGCGGGGTGCCCCTGTGCTGTGATCCACGAATTCCTGTCGGACAGGAAGGGAAGTGTGAGATTCAATGGAAGGAAGGGAAAGTCAAAAATCTTTTGGCAAGGGGTTCTACAAGGGTCAGTTTTGTCGCCAACGCTGTTCATCGTCTTCATTAACGATATACTCCAACATTTGCCCGAAGGCGTGGAGGCAGACGATTTGGCGTTGTGGGCTTCAGACTCGAATATTGAAAAAGCTGAAGCCAGACTGCAGCGTGCCCTCCACTCCATCGAAGAATGGTCCAAAACCTGGAGACAAAATATCAACGTCGGGAAATGCCAGTGCTGTTTCTTCACCACCCAGAACAGCCAGTCCAAGCATATCCCAAATCTGACCCTACTCAACCAACAACTGCCATTCGATCCGAACCCGGTATTCCTAGGAATCACATTCGACTGGAAACTCAACTTCAATCAACATATACGAAATCTGAAGACTCGGTGTAAGCCGCGACTGTCAATCCTGGGAGCACTCAGCAGCAGACACTGGGGACCACCGAAGGAAGATCTCAGAATAATTTATATCACCTACATCCGATCGCTCATTGAATATGCGATGGGGTCTTGGCACCCATCCACGCCAGCCTCATGGAACGAGCGACTGGAGAGGATACAGAACACTGCGGCAAGAAAAATAACTGGCTGTCTCAGATCTACTCCCACCGGTCACCTGCTGCTAGAATCTGGCCTGCCTCCAATTAGCCTACGTGCGGAAGAACTCACTGCGGCAGGCTATCAGAAGGCCATCAGATTGCCTCCACATAATCCTCGGCATGCAGCGGCCACCCCCGCTGTCCGACAACGTCTGAAGTCCCAGGACTCCTGGAGGCCGCGTGGGGAGAAATATGCCAGTGACATCGGTCTATCCAATGTCCCGGCTCTGTCAGGACCTTATATTAAGGAAGCAAACGTCACCTTCAACGACTCTCTCGACAAACAGCTACCATGCAAAAAGGACTGTCTGCCGGAAAACCTGCGGACCACCACACTGGAAAGCTTGTCCAAACTCCCACCCTCAGATCTGAACATCTGGACAGACGGGTCCGTAAAGGATTCGTTTAGGAACGGTGGAAGCGCTGCCATCATCTGCGATGGTGACGGCAAAGTGATCACTGAGCTTCACTCTCCTGCTGGCTTAATCTGCTCGAGCTTCAGGGCAGGAGGGCAGAAATGCAAGCACTGCGGATGGGGATCAAATGGGTGGTCTCTTAACAAGTCCGAAATCGTGAAATAAGGGTATGCACAAACTCGAAGTCGGCCATCCAGCACCTGATGTCAGGTCCAAAGAGCCAAAAATTGGCTATCACCATGGAAATCTGGAGCCTTTTCAAAACCCTCAGCGATTTTGGAAACCATCTAACCGTCCAGTGGGTGCCAAGTCTTGTTGGTATCCACGGAAATGAGCTTGCGGACGTTGCCGCCAGTCGGGCGAGTGGAGCCCGCCAAGACGAGTGTGCAACTGATCTCACTACTGCTAGAGCAGCTGTCAAACGACACATCAGAGCGAAGTTCAGCAAACTCTGCAGAAATACCGATGTTCAGCGAGTCTATGAAGGAAGCCAACCGGTCAAACAGCATCTGGAAGCCCCCCTGAGCCGACGAGAACGAACGATGCTCTCACAACTACGTTGCAAGGGTCACTCCCAAATCCTCCGCAGCTATCGGCATAGGGTTGGTCAGGCGGACTCACCCATCTGCCTTGATTGCCAATCTGCCGAAGATGACCTTGAACATCTTATCCTACACTGCCCGGCCTTGGGTGGACCTAGATCTAGGTGGCTTGGGGTAAACCCGAACCTGGAAGTCCTATCAAGGGAGCCCGTCTCGGTTGTTGGTTTCCTCGGGGATGTGGGCCGGATCCGTCCGTCCCAGTCATATTGAGCCTGCTCAGACGACCCAGGATCTGAAGAAGAAGAAGAAGAATTGATGCAGGAAAGAAATGAAACTTATGTAGGTGCAAGAATTTTGTCCTTTTATACAGCGAGTTTTCGCAGATAATTAATGCTAATATGCAACTTAGATATCCGACTTTGACTCGTATTCACTGAAAAGTATTCACGTGAAACACATTACACTTTCATAAGACGTGTTCTATGCGCACTTACATCTATTGGCCATTTCTGTAACTTCTGCCAATCGTTCAGTACAAGCAAGAGTACTGTAGGTCCTGTTTTTCATGGTTCAAAAACACCTGATTTTCCAAAATTCTGACTTTAAAAATTCACCAAAAATCAGTCCCCAAACGAGACAGCTGCACTCTACAGTGTCCCTAACAAGTGTGCAATCTTAAGTTTTAGTGCTGTATCTTTCATACAGCGAAAAAGTTTCTGCCACAAACTTTTTAACCTTTCTTATGTTTAACACATGTCAAGGATGGCCGAGTGGTTTAAGGCGCTGGTCGGAACTTCCGATCTTACGATCGGTGGTTCGATCCGCGGAGGCCACAAAGCTTTCTCGACTCTAGGCAACCCAGCTATCCATCCTTAACTGTTCGGTAAATGGGTACCACTACGGTGGGAAGGTAACAGGAGTCTGTGTAGAAGGGCCAGCCCCCTTCCACGGATGCAGTCATCATTTGAGGTGACACTCCTGGCTCTACGGCTGAGAATCCGGGGATGAGCACCGGCACCCCATGTCCTGTGGCAGGACGGAGATATCTCCTGGGGTAAACCTTTACCTTTTTTTACACATGTCAAGGTCACCTTTGAAGGAATATTACGCAAAACGCATTTGTCTTTTATTGAGGCCCCATGGGACTATCAAATGTGAAAATGAGCAAAATCGTCGATGGTCGAAACATCGGCGAAAAGTGGTCCCCCCTTAAAAGGCCTACAACTTTGCTTTTATACAGTCGTCCTCCAGATCTTATCGTTTTTGAGCAGTGTATTTGTGAAGAATTTTCGATTGAAAGTTGGCGGTTGTTTTTGACGCAACATGCACCTAGCTAAAAACAGGTTTTGCCAAATTAGTACCAGTGTTAATCACAAACATAGAAATGTTTACATATCCTAAGAGCTTCGAAAGGTGCATAAATTGGATTAATTGGAGGCCTGTCGAAAGGTGCATAAATTGGATTAATTAGAGCCATGTACAGTAAATTAGTCTAAACTTCTGGTCGAACAACTTATTTTGTCAAATAGCGACCAAAAGTTTTTGACCGCAGATTTCCACAACCAATGGGCAAATATGCAGATCTGAAAGGAAAGAGCAACCTTAAGAAATATACATAATGCTTCGACGTCCTTGCTTTCCTAAACTTCCAAGCCAACTACAAAAACCAGGCAGTGCTTTATTAACAAGTACCGTCACTCACAAACACGCACAACAACCGAACTGCCATACAAGTTGCTAAAGCTAAAATACAAAAACAAACACGCAAACTGCAAATAAGAAACACAACGCATACAGCAATAACACAAAAACTCTGGTTAACAAGATTCTGCCCAATTTCAAATATGAAAAACCTGATTAACAAGATTCTGCCCAATTTCAAATATAAAACATGTGACCCCTGAAACGGGGTATAATTCCGCTCCCGTTGTGAAAGATAAATGCAGTTAGTCGACAGCTGGCTTGCCACTTCTGGCGTGTAGGAGAAGCTAACTATCTGAAATTTCACTTCACTTTCAAAAGAAGGTAAGATGGACAGTTTTGAGGGAGAAGAAGCAAGTTTTTCAATTTTAAATTTTTTCATCAATATGAGTCTCTCATGGCGATTTGTAAGAAAGGCCCATTTGTAAATGAAACGAAATTAAATAAAATGAAGCAACATTTGCTTTGCTGACATTCTACTGCAGAAACCTAGACGTATATGTACTGGTTATTACGAAGCTATTACAATTTAGAGGAGTCTTCTTCTAGTCTTCTAGAGGCCCTTCCCTCAGAACTTTGAAAAAGTCACCGATTGGATCGAATGTGTTCGATAACAAAAAGAAGTTTTCGCCTCCAACTTCCAAGCTAAAGTTTCTTGCCCGTTTCTCGATCAGCGTCTTGTTAGTTCGGAATTTTTGCTTATATATTTTAAAATGTACAAATGAACTTTGATAAATAATAAATTTTTTGAAGAAGAATAAATTTAATTTAATTAATTTCAGACTAAATCCTTTTTGAAAGTTTAGTCAAATTACTGTCCATACCTAACAAAACTTAAAGTCAATATTGTTTCGATGAGCCACTAATTTATTTTGAAAAACAGTGGATATTACAACAAATATTCAGAATGGAAGTCTAGCCAAACGTTTTTCGCAAACGTGAGAATTGAAATCATTAGTTCCATAACTTGTTAATTTGCATAATTCTCATGACAGTCATCTATTCCGGTTTTTGAATGAGTAAAGGGGGGCATAAAATTAATATTACACGAAAATGAAAGAAGACACCCTCCTTCAATTTACAATATAAATACAAATTTAATTTGTCATGAAAAGCTGGAAGAGGTGATATATTTTATTTTCAATGATTAAGTCACTCCTGGAAATTATTTATGGCATTTTCATTTCTGGTCCCCACTGTCAGAAAACATCTAAACAGCTAGAACAGCGTGTTAAAAAGAATAGCATAAAATTCTGAGAGTTTTACACCGTATTCAGGGCCACCCATTACAAAGATTCCGAATAAAAATAGTTACAAATTTTACTAACATCAGGCTAAGTGCTGAAGTTGCAAGCACCGTTGCATACGGATGAGCAAAACCCCAACAAAACCCAAAAACCATTAAACTTGAGTCAACATATACAATTAACGGTATTAAAGCTGTCAAAGAAAATAACAGACAATTCGAGTTACAAGAATCCGCCAATGAAGTGAGGAATTTTAAGTCACAGAAAATTGCAACCCTCCCCCCACTTGTCACTATATACTACATATTATATATACTTATAAGGATTGCCGCTTTCAATACAGTTTATTCAGCGTTATTCAGTTTTCTTAAAATAAATAACTTGAAATACGTAACTATACTTCAGTTCAATATATAATATTCAAAAACTCACAAAGCTAACAACTAAGTAAAGCTTCATACAAGTATAAGAAAAGATACAATTAAAAATAACAACAAGGCACAACTGTAACAACTACTATCATACTAAAAAAGTCATGATATATTGGTTATAAGCTGAGTACATATTGGCAGTTTTAGAGTAGCATGAAACTAAGGCGGTGACATAAAAATTCAAAAACCTTTTAGTTTTCACATTTGAAGGCGCAGGATAAAGCACAGACGAGTTCAGGAGGTAAGCTGAACATAAAGCTGCAGCGGTCGTTCGAACAGGAGCTCGAATTTAGCGCAGCCAGGAATAGATCCCGGGTTTGCGGACCGCCGGTCGAGACGCTAGCCTCCTCAACCGTCTGCAGGAGCGAATAGAGGAGCAAAAAACAATGCCCACAGAAGTCGAAAGCCCAGACCAGCTCCTCGGGGGCGCAGTCACCTGACCCCTCCGCTGGGTAAACAGTGGGCGAGCGGGAGGATTGCACACCGACTAGGCACCAATAACGTCTGAATCGAACCAGTTGTTCGAAGTCCGATGTAGCAGCGAACCAAGTCAGGTAACCAATAATCTGAGGGCAACACACCAGGTGTCCAAACTATAGACCAACGGAGACAGAAGGACAACGGCTGGCGAAATTCAGGCTCAGGTCTACTTTGCCGATTGGGGACTGAAAGACAAGAGTAGGGCTTACCGAAGATTTTTCACCACCGGTCCCGTTTCTATCACAGCCATGTTTCCTAACTGTGAACTACAGGAATTAAATTCTGCTTAAATTGTGTAGTTTATCTTTGCTGTGTCATGTGGTAGATGTTGGAGGAGTGTGACGGTCTTGACCCAAAATTTTATCGAGATTTAGAAGATCGACTTCAAGATATTCAACGCCTTTTTGAATTTTTACAAAATTCAGATTACCCGGACGAATATAACGATTTAGTTTTGCGACAGAGGTGCTGTGAGCAAGCGCCAGTGATGGATCGGGGGGACCCGCGCGAGCTCGGGGAATATACTGATCCGCCCCTCCAGGATGGGGTTCCACCTGGAACTCGGGGGGCTCCCTACCGAACTTGGGGGATTCCCTACATTGCCACCACAATCCCTCTACAAACCTGGGGGGAAATTCTGGGCGTAATCAAAATATTCCATGTTGTCGTGCTCAAGTCCCGGTCAGTAGCAGGGGTCCACACCCCCAGTAAGTTTTAGTAGTAAGTTTTATTAAGTTCAATATAGTCAAACTTCACACCGGATTTTCATTCACTGTGCTAAGTACAAGATTAATAATAGGAGGGACAAATTTCTTTAGAACAAAAATAGTCTGATTGGTTGTTTCTGGTTCAGAAACAGCCAATCAGAAAAAGTAAACCCAGAAACTTTAACCTAAGAGCATTTCTAGTCCTACGGAATTCAGTTCTATACCGATAGTTCATGAAAGATAGCTCTCTTACTTTCTCTCTCTCTATCAATCCATCTCTCAGTCATTCTCTCCCTCTGTCTCAGTTGTTTAGATTTGATTTCATTTCCCTTGTCGTTTTCATTTCTCTATTACTTCTGTATACACCTTCGATATTATTTCCCTATTATTACTGTACTTTCGATTTCATTTCCCCATTTCGATTTCATTTCCCTATTATTATTGTGCTTTAGATTTCATTTCCCTGTTATTACTATATTTTCTAATTTCGATTTCATTTCGTTACTATCCCTTTAACTTTGACTTAACTTAACTTATCTTTGACTATTTCTGCTGACGCTGCAGCAATGGGTGCTTTCCCACTCAGCGATATTCAAATTCATATATCGGAAGAAGGCAAGTATATATATAATTCTATTTTTGAGACTATGTAGTTATTCAATTTAGGTTCAATTTAATATTAATTGCAGGCATGAAAACCACGTGTGTTCGCAACATACCATTAAGTCTCTGATTCGTAAATTGTTTTTTGTAATCCACAACGCCTACGAAAACCTGGCCGATCCCCGATTGGAGAGTAAAGCTAATTCTAACTTGAAGAACCGTCCAAAAATTTGGAAAATATTGGACGCTAAATCAAATGATTTAATTCTGGTACGACCCTGGAAGCTACAATTTGGTGTAAACATAGACCCTATAGGTCTCCAAAATTATCCCAAACATTAAGGAATTCAATCTGCGCTAATGACCAAAATCATAACAATTTTAGTTTTCCGAAAATAAATTGGGTGGCAAAACGCAACTGGGCCACGAAGAAAGTTAGAATCATTAAAGTTATCAGTAGATATAAATATTATTGACAGTCTCCAAAAATCCACTGCCAACAGTTTTTGCATTTTTTCGTGTTTCGAGTGGCATAAATCTACTTTGCGCATACCATAGTTTTGGTGACTTTTGGGTGTCTTATAAAATAGTTGTGTTCTGAGAGCGAGGCACAGGGCGGCCGCTAAGAATCAACTAGTCAATACTCTTTTGCCAACGCACATGTTTTGTATTCATGCCAAAAATGAATCAAAATCGAAAGACTAAAGTTGAGTCGTCCCCCCTTATGTCATGGAAACCCCCCTAGTCCCGGAATTTGCACTAAACAATAAACACATGCTGTCATATAAACGCGTGTTTGGCTGATGAGCTTAGCACAAGGCTTACCGTAAGTAATTCCTTCATTAATTTTTCATATTCACGTGGACTACCGTAAGCCACGAGGCGGTAGTCCAATTAGCGTTGGTGCTTGCAATTAACTAGCCAATCATATTCGGTGATTGCTAAATTCTCCCATTTTTCCAGGGAGGCCTAAACTCCACCTTTCTTTGGGATCCAGGCTTGCAAGCTACAGTTTTATTCAGTCCTCTTTGAGAAGTCGGTTTTCTGCCGAGCGCACCCTGACTTTTAAACTTTTATATTTATTCCCCCCTTCCGCCGGGCTAAAATAGGCGAGGTTTTTATTTATTTTATTTATTTAGTTTAGTGTTAGTTAGTAATTTACGTTAGTAATTCAAGGTATTGTGAAATATTTCTTGATATTTCGCTCAATTTCATCTAAATTCATTCAAAATGTAGCGCTATCTTTACAAATGGTAAATGAAAATTGTACTCTCGTGTAAGGACCTCGGTTCCTTAGCTAATTCTCAAATTCTAGTTTAGCCGCTCAAAAAGTCAGTCTTGTTGAATTCTTCGTACAGAGTGGTTGCGCCCTTTTGTTTACCATCTGTTCTTTTAGTGGGAGAGTGTTTCCTCCCCAAGTATTTTGGTTAGGGGATTTTGGTCCCTCTTAATATTGGGTTTTCCCTCTTGTCCCCTTTTGTTGGTGAGGTAAACTTTATTCTTTTGTATGTTTAATAATTATGGAAATGTTTGTTTTTCTTGAACAATAAAATTGTTTTCTCCTATTTTTGTCAACCATGTAATTTTGTTCCGAAAATAAACTCACGGTACTGAAATAATAGATTGCCGGCGCGTTTCGTAGTTGTTTAGGGTAAGCGAATCAGACGAGTTGACATGCACACACTCTAGGATCTGCAAAGCTTCCATTTATTAAAAACTATTTTATTTGGCATTATCCAAACCTTTACAGTATCGTAAATAACCCTCCGTATGCCGATTCCAATTCCAGTTACGAGGTCATCAGTGCCGCTAGGCCCTCTACCGAAGCTGCCAGCCTCCACGAAGCCGTAATTGTCCACATTCCTGAGATCACGGAAGGTCAGGAGGAATAACCGGCACAGGTGGAACTTGGTCGGGACCCTGCGGACTGCTCCATTCCTCACTGGAGGAGGCCGAAGAAGCCATGGAGGTCGATGAAGTGGAAGAAGCTCAGGAAGCGGCAGAAGAAGAAGAACAAGAAGAAGAAAAGGCCGCAGAACAATGGAAATGGAAGCCGATTAAGATAAAAATCCAGGCCAAACCGGGAGCAGGAAGAGCAACGGAGACCGACGGTCCAACAGGTGGATTCCGAGACGGAGAGCGAAGAAGAGGAAGAGGAGTGGCCGGTCTACCGGCCCATCCGGTTCCGGTACGGTGCCGGGCCTCCCCACTCCACGAGAACTTCCATATCGGCGGCTTCCCACCGGATAGGGTCTCCGGGATCGACGGAGGTATTACAAAAATCTGCCAAGTAAGCCAATGTATCAGTTCAGTACGTACATACTAAAATTCTGTCTGCATAGCTTATATATAAGAGTAAATTACTGAATTTAGTACATTTATATACCCATACATACATACATATATATATATATTATATATATATATATATATATACATATATATATATATATATATATATATATATATATATATATATATACATATATATATATATATATATATGGTTAATGTTGTTTTAGCTGCCACTGAAAGAAATCCATGCTCCCTAAAGATCCCTGCCTACTGCCTTGTAAGTTAAACGAACGATTGAACGCGCTACAGTAAGTCAACCTGTATAACGCATACAATTCGGCAAATAAAATATTTACCAGTAAGACTAAGAAATCAGGTTAGTATTATGCACATCTGTTCACGCTAACGAAAGAGTCGGTTGAGAGACGCTATGACACAATGGGAAAACGTGTCAGAGTTTTCTTGCCATCTGCGAACAGCTGTCCGCAGACGGATTCCCTCTCCCGCAATTTTTGAAGAATAATCCCACAAATCAACAAAATCTCCGAACAAAATGCGGTAAACAATAATTAAACAATAAATAATTAACAATAAGTAAACATTAATTCAATTAATAATTGCACTATACATTCAAAGCTTGCGGATTCGAACCCGTGACACCTGCTTTCCGAGGGACGTGACAGAGTCCCTCCCCTCACGCTTTCCGGGGAAGTGTAAGAGTCTCCCTCTGCATTTCCTCCAATTTCGCCATTATTACGTCAGAGCTGCACCATCTTTCAGTATTCAACGGGCTATACAAGTTACACATGTATTGCACAATTATGCAAGTTTTCACTGTAAAGAGGTAAAAACAAGTTGGTTCCTAAAAGGAGCAATATCTCGACGTCGGCTATTTTAAAGTCACACAAATTACAGAAGCTAATGGGTGCTACTTTGTTACTTTGTTACTCATACTTTTTAAGGTCGATTAACCCATCAGAAATACAAGACCACTCGATTGGACATCGCACGTTGTCACCTGCCTTGGTTGACGAGAAACATTCCTTCCGGCAGGACGGCTGCCGGCATTAGCTACATATGTGTATACCCCTTGGGTGTACGTTGGCATTCAAAGCTATTTTATAAAAGAACAGTAACAGATAATTTGGTAAGGTTTATTTTATTTTGAAAAGACTGCTTTTATACATATGGGCAATCTTTTGAGCACCCAAGACTTCTTGGCTGAGTTTCTCTTCTTATCTGCGCTGCTGCTATAGAACTTGGTGATCTAGTCAAATGACATCTAATTTGCATACTGTGTCAAAATACATTAAGATTTTACTTAAACCAAGGGGGCCGTGGAAAGAAGAACAATTCCGAAATTTATTAAATCAGAAATAAATAAAAAATCGTAAATAATAAATAAATAAATAAATAATGGAATTTTATTTAAAGAAATGCAAAAACAATTTCTTTTTTATAAAAAAATGAAGTCTGGCAAAACTCTTGTCCCTGCTGATAAATATCTAGCAGTGGCCCTCTTCGTACAAAAACCATCAGTGCAACTGAGAGCAGTGTTGAGCATAGACCGAAGATTCTAGCGATGAGAATACACAGTTCATTTAGAGCTAGAAACGAAAATAGCTATCTCTCCTGTATGCGAGATAACTATATGTTACACAATTCAGTTAATCACTCTCTCCTTTTTCCTGAAACAATTAAGCAATTATGCATACAAGTTACACAATACAACTAAAGTTCTTTTCCCGCCCCAAAACCCTCTTTTTGTCATTCTTTCCTTCATTTTATGTTTTCTTAAAAAGGGTAATTTTACCCCTTAAATTTCCTTATCTGGAGAGCCTTTAAGGTGGTGATTCCTTTTAGAGACATCAACTTTGAACCCTTGTTACTCATTCATTCATTGGAGTTAAGAAGCCATGTTTATATCAAAATGCTGCTTAATATTTGCTCTTTTTAATGAATACAACGAAACCAACCTTACTTCTCGGAAATTATTTTACTGCATTTTTGAAGTAATTTAATTTTCCAGATTTTTTGCAGACTAAAGTAAATTTTTTCGTGAGGCATCGACCATATCATTCGATTTCACTATCAAATAGCTGGGGACCCTTTTTTAATTATTATGAAACCGCTTTTCGTTGTAAAGAAATTAACTAAAATGTATGCACAACCTGGATTTAGCCTACTTTTCCCAACTTTGGCAAGCGACCACTTTAGCTAGAAAGCAGCAATCGGGGCAACTAAAAAAGGGTCCCTGGGTATTTTTGTGCAAAAGACGTCCAGTGAGTGGCAACCTTCCAACTTGCATAGTAAATGCTCCACAATCGCTGGAAAAAATTTGGTCATGTTTTAGCAAAACCTACATTTTTTATGATAGCAGCGTACGGGATGGCAGTTGGAAGATTATAATGTCATGGATAATCGGCCTTGATGAGATCTTCAAATTGACACCCTTAGTTTAATTTTACGCCTTGCGTAGCTCAAGAAATAGCGGATTTCTGCAAAAATGACACGTTTTCAACGCCAAAATAGGAAAATCGGGTATAGCTCACGATAGTGAAAAGCTAGAAAGCTGCTTCAAAAAGCAAAGATGTAGAGCTCAACAAGATCTTTCGAATGAGTATAATCATAGCTATGCAGCTACTGTCTAGTTGTCAAAAATCGGCAAAAACGGCCCTGAACGGATACGTTGTATTTTTGAAGCGGAATTGCGCGGAGGGTGTTAGAATGCTAAAAGAACTTATTTTGGAAAGTTTTATCAAATTTCACCTTGGTTTGAGCTGTCAACCATCAATATGTGCCCAAAAGGAATCACCACCTTAAGCTCTCCAGTGTTTGTCAAATGTGTTTATTTTTGCCCTAGCCAGCGGTCAACTAAATTTGCTGACTTGGGTCTTTTCGTCTGCACGGGAGAATATAAGGCTCCATTCCCGGGAGGCTTATCAGTCTATTAGAGACTCCCAAACATATTCACGTGGACTACCGTAAGCCACGAGGCGGTAGTCCAATTAGCGTTGGTGCTTGCAATTAACTAGCCAATTACATTATTCGGTGATTGCTAAATTCTCCCATTTTTCCAGGGAGGCCTAAACTCCACCTTTCTTTCGGATCCAGGCTTGCAAGCTACAGTTTTATTCAGTCCTCTTTGAGAAGTCGGCTAGTACGGCCGCAATTTTTAGTTTTTCTTCCTTCTTGTCTGGAGGAGGAAGGAGATGTGTTTCTGCACCGTTACTTGGAGGTGGGAGACATTAGCATCTCTTTTCTCTTTCCCACTCCGCTAGGTTAAAAGACTTTTTATTTTCATCCACAGGAGGACTTGGGAGGTTTAGGGTATAGGCCATTATGCCTGAGGGCGGCCAAACCAATTAAAGCTATGATTTCTCAACTTACAGGGAACTCGGCAGGAAAGGGATCGCACGCCCTTTCCGCTGTGCTCAAGAAGCGGAGATCGCTTTTCTGCCGAGCGCACCCTGACTTTTAAATTTTTATATTTATTCCGCCCTTCCGCCGGGCTAAAATAGGCGAGGTTTTTATTTATTTTGTTTATTTAGTTTAGTTTTAGTTAGTAATTAACGTTAGTAATTCAAGGTATCGTAAATAACCCTCCAGATGCCGATTCCAATTCCAGTTACGAGGTCATCAGTGCCGCTAGGCCCTCTACCGAAGCTGCCAGCCTCCACGAAGCCGTAATTATCCACATTCCTGAGATCACGGAAGGTCAGGAGGAATAACCGGCACAGGTGGAACTAGGCCGGGACCCTGCGGACTGCTCGATTCCTCACTGGAGGAGGCCGAAGAAGCCATGGAGGTCGATGAAGTGGAAGAAGCTCAGGAAGCGGCAGAAGAAGAAGAACAAGAAGAAGAAAAGGCCGCAGAACAATGGAAATGGAAGCCGATCAAGATGAAAATCCAGGCCAAACCGGGAGCAGGAAGAGCAACGGAGACCGACGGTCCAACAGGTGGATTCCGAGACGGAGAGCGAAGAAGAGGAAGAGGAGTGGCCGGTCTACCGGCCCATCCGGTTCCGGTACATCTGGCCGGGCCTCCCCACTCCACGAGAACGAGAACTCCAGATAGGGTCTCCGGGATCGACGGAGGTATTACAAAAATCTGCCAAGTATGTCAATGTATCAGTTCAGTACGTACATACTAAAGTTCAGTCTGCAGAGCTTATATATACAAGAATAAATTTCTGAATTTAATAGATTTATATATAATTATTAAATCATTATTTGTATATGCATATAGTTAATTTTGTTTTAGCTGCCACTGAAAGAAGTCCATGCTCCCTAAGGAAACATTGGTTTCCAACTATCGGGTGCGCACAGCTGTGGACCTAGCCCGAGTCCAGCTGGTGGACCACGTCCCCTTCCGCCTTCCCCGTCATACGCCGTATGGTCGTTTCGGTGCAGGTAGGACGCGGATCCAGCAGGCCCGCCACCTGCTCCACTTCTCGAAGAACATGAAGTGGGTCCGCGACCGCCTTCCCCCAAGTGGAGCACCTGTCTCTTTAAACGGGTGGAGGAAGGGCGGTTTCGGTTAAGATCCGCCGCCTCCGCCTGGAGCTGCCGGCGGTGCCGCACCCCTCTGAACTGTACGGTTTCGGGGAAGATCCGCCGCCTCCGCCTGGAGCTGCCGGCAATGCCGCAGCCGTCTGAACTGTAACGCCGCCTTCCGGCCTTGGCCGTTGTAAATACAGCAGCAGAATTGACTGATAACTGTACAGTTCCTTAGTCCTCGATGATATGCCTGTATAGACATTTTCTCCTTGTACAGATAGTTCCGCTTGTATGTGCCTGTGCTGAATTTCAAGTATGAGTGTGTGCTGAATCAATGAATAAAATTGGCTAGGTAAAGACTAGATTCAGGTGTTGGACTCAATTCTAGAGAAATCAACCTTAGATGGCTATTCGGTAGGTAGGGACAACCGCATGTCTGGAAATAATATGGAAGTTAAACCTAGTATGGCAGTTTGTGTGTGTAATCAAGATTCGCAGTCACCAATGTTGGGCAATGGGCTACAGAAGCGTAAAGAGTGTCGAGATATGTGTTTGAAGATTGTTGAATTGTTAGAAGTCTTGAGGAACTGGGTAAGACAGGGCTATTCCGAGTGGACCCCGCCCAGTACAGAAGTTTCTTTTTTTTGCTGCGTTGATATAAAAGTTTGAGGAACTGGGCAAGACAGGGCAATCCCGAGTGGACCCCGCCCAGCACGAGAATTTATGAAGTATTGATTAATTGGAGGGCTGTAATGCCCTGAGGGCTGAAGTGCCCTAACCATTGGAATGGTAGTGTGAGTTCTGTGGGCTGAAGTGCCCTTACAGTTGGCTTAGTATTATTGGTTTTGAGGGCTGAAGCGCTCTGCGGTCAGACGACCCTGTAAAATTTAGGACACTGTTCAGTTTAGGTAACCCATCCGGGGACTGGTGACCACTAGCTCCCTGCCCTTAATTGGTTAACGCAATTCAGAGGTGGTACAGAACGGTAAGGTGTGCATAAGCCTCCTCGGCAGTTCTGTGTTGTAGACTGGTGTCACGTACCCGGATCTCCCCGGTAACATCGAGTCGTAGACTAAGAATGTATACAAATGTTTTTGCCACTTCGGAAAGATCGTGACTAAAGAGAGAATTTGGTAGACATTGAATCGTAATTATGGAAAATGTTGGTTGCCATACTTGTTTCCACTGTTTATGTCTCACCCCCTAGCAGAAATGCATCCCCTTAATTCACGGGAGGGATGTAAAGAAAATGAAAAAAATAAGGATTTAAGAATTGTCTTTTACAAGCTTCAGAAACTTGGTCGATTCTCCCCCAAGAAACAAGTCTGAAATGATTTAAAAAGGGATGTCTCTTTCTCAACTGTTTAATGATGAAACCTATCTCGAATATGCTACACATAAGTCAGTGTCACGCTAGTTACTGTCGGTGAATTGGGCTCATTTTAAAAGTTTGGGTTTGTGCGATTGCCAGCTATTAGGAAGCGTTCGAACTTAATCGTTTAAGCCTTTCAATCAAAAGTTATGGTGAGGGCAAGGTCTAGAGACTGCTCCGAATGACTATTTTTGTGCTAAAGTGGAATTAGTTGTTGCTGGCTGGGTCCGCCTCAACTAATGTGGACAGGCGTTCCTATTTTTAAATAACTTAATAAGCAGATTTCTAGTTACAAGAAGCCCTACATGCCTTTCGAGCGAAAATTATATCCTGAAAAAGAAAAGCACACAGATAATAATAATGTAACTTTTTTGCAAATTGCTAGGTTTGTATCTATTAGTTATAGAATCATGGTTGTTCTTGTTTGTTTGTTCTGGTTTACGTACGAATTGTAGTATTAATTGTAAATTATACAACGGGAATTGTAATTGCGTGAGTCAGAAATTGTACAGTTCCGTTTCGTTTTGGCAATTGACACTATAAAGGCACAAAAAGTTTCAATATAATGGGTATGTAGTTTGTTTTGTCAGTAACTTGTGGTTTTATAATTGTAATTGTAATTTTATTAATCTTTCGTGAAGCGAATCTGTTCACCATTAATTGACATTGAGATTAGTTAGTTTTGATCCCTTTAATTTTGCATAATCAATCGTATGAGGTTCATTCACAGGTCCTCTCCCCTGAGTTTGTGTGAGTGTGTCAGGCCCAGTCTGAGTGTCTCTGAACGTGTGTATGTGTGTGAAGTTCTTGCTCTGCCTTTTCTACATCTCTGAAGAAACTCGCTTGTTGATTAGTAATACGCAGAGACTAGACAGAGGGGAACCCCTCTAAAAAGTTAAGGCACGAGTCACCCCTAAAAGAAAGAAATAAAAAGGTTAGCAATTAGTAATAACAAACAAGATATATTAGGACTTTAGCTAAGTTTTAAACAAGGTAGAAGTTCATTTAGCTTAGGTACGGCTCTATTTCATTTTGGGCTTCTAGGCCCCCTTTTCGTTATTACGACTTCTTCTCTTTGCTTCTCATTTCCATCGGCTTCTCTTTCGCCAGCGCGTCTGTTTCCAAATAATATTGAAGTCTTCAGAAACGAAACCCAGGACAAAGGTCCTTCAAAACAAAAACGCCATAAAGTTTAGGGCCAGGGCTGCTGAGGTACTTTGGACCACTCGAAAACGGACCCAAAGTCATAAAATATTATGTAACCCGAGTGATAGATTGCTCAGGTGCCAATTCAAAAGAAGGAGGCTGGGTCCTCCCTTTCAAACCAGCCAATGACAGAACGCCATCATGAAAGCAGCCAATCATCGAAAGATGATTGCAAAACACAGGGGGAAGAAAGTTAACGTGAGACCAAAATTTGCAGTTTCCAGTCAGTCTGTGATTCTGGGGTTCTAGCGGATGGCCGCTCTCATTTCTGAGTCTTTGGGGGGAAAAATCACAGACACCCCTTGAGATGTACCGTAGGGAGAGGCTTTGCTTCTCCCCTTCTAGGATACCTCCCTCAGAAATTGTCCACTTCTTGGAACCTTAGGTTGGGATTTTGGGTGCTCCTGGGGGGAATGGTTCGCTTAAAATGGATTGGCTTCAGAAGCCTCTTTCGAATTTCTCCCTCTAGGTTGAGCTGCCCCTTCCCCTTTAGGTCTTTTATAACATTTGCAAGTGCGAGTTCTAAAATACCTAATTGGACGTCGAGTCCCCTATTCGAAAGGTATTGTTGAAATCGGGCTCTCGCCGCCCTAGACTATTGATTGACAATTTTATCGTTGCTTTCATGTTTGTGTGCTAATATCGGCAGATATTAGCTTTATTTCCCTAGGATTCCTGGGAAGGAAATCTAGGATACGTCATTGGTGGGGGATTTCTGACGGTAATCCCCTCTACAAAATTTCTTTCTAAATTACTGTAAAAACCACTCTCGACCAGTTTTCTGACTGTTTCTTCAGTGTTTTCTAAGCTTTTCTAAGCTGACTCTCGTGCCTTGAACCCAGACCATGATTTTCAAAATAACCCTTTCTAGAACTTTTATCTAAAAATCCTAGCAATCACTGAGTTTTAATTTCTAACTCTAAAGATACGCGAAATCCAGTTAATACTGCTGTATCCGGGTTACAAACCGACAAGGTTTTAACCCATTTGATTCAGTTCTAGCGAGTGCCGCCTTCGGGCCTCTGATCTCTGTTCCGCCTCGATGCTCTTCTCGATTCGCTTCTCTGCTGTTCCGTGTTCCGTGGTCTCTCCTGATCCCGGATCTCTACCTGCTGCACTGCTTTGGACATCAGCTGCTCCCCGGTCTCTTCCTGCTCTATCATCCAGTGTGAGAATCCCCGGATTCCCCTGGCCTCTCCTCCCTGGTTCTTTGTCAAGCGCTGCTCTGTCCGGATCACCTGGAATTCAGCCTGTTCCCGTCAGTTACTGAGTTTTCATCCTTGTCTTAGATTCTTTGCTGAGAGCCACTCTTGGGCTTAGGGACACACCTCGAGAACTTTAGGACTGTCATATTGGGCTTTGGAGTGTGGGTTGGATGTCAAGTTCACGTTCCTAGTTCACGAGGGTAGTTCCCTAGTTGAGCCTGAGCATTCGGAGGTCAGATTCTACTGCAACTGTTCTCAGCCGTGGGATCGCGCTGAGATTGAAGCTTGGACTGTTGATAGTGAACCCGAAGGAAGCCCTCATACGGAGCCTTGGTCTTGCATTTTCGAGTTTGACGGTTGTTCCGACTTTAAGGTTCTATTCGTTTGCGCAGTAACCCCTGACACCGATCCGTGGGTGGCAGTTAAGCATTGTAACTGTCCTCTTGATAACTACTCCCCCTGAGGCACTAGTGAACTCACGTACCCAACAGGCGGACCGTCTGGATTAGGTTAGACCCACACTAGGCTAGCTTGATCCTTAGACCTAAGAGTAGACCCCCACATCTTCTCGCTGTCTGCCTCTGTGTAGCAACGACTTTTGAACCACCGGATCTCAGCCCCTTTGTTACATATTTTCGTATTACGTATCCAATTATTTTAATATTTTATTCGTCGCTATTTTTCCCCACCTTCAACTAAGACTAATATTAAAATTAATCTGCATAAATGAAACAAAGTATTTAGTAAACGGCTTAATGCTTAATCAGGCTAATTAAAAGAAGATTGGATTGGATTGGAAAAGAAGATTGGATTAAGTTTATATTTAATTTTAAATCCATTTTGTATATACATCTTAAATGTGGAATTGAAGTGTTAATGAAATGCGATTTTGTTAATGTCACTTTGGATTAAATTCAATTTAATTCATCGGCTCTACTTTAATCCACCAACTTTAGTAGCCGTTTTAAAATTAATTTTTATCGTTTTATTCCGCATACTAAGTAAGTAAGTAAGTTTCAATCTTAAACCCTCCATCAAGAGTTAGTTAGGATTGATTAGGTAGCTTCCGATATCGTAGTATGTACCGGTGGTTACTTTCAGTCTATTTTCTAATATTATCCTAATTTTATATGTACGCCTTCTCACTCCAGTGTGGTGATCCAGTTAGGAGTAGTGTCACCTTTCTTTTTCTTGAAAACAACTGTGAACTTTGAGGTTACAGTGAGTAACCGCTCATGCAGCTTACCCGAGGCAATTGTCAAGGCTTGTCGATGGGGTAGCACGCATCCCCGGAAAGATGGCCGCCTCAAATTTTGTAAAAGTTTGAGAGTGCGTTCTGTGGTTAAAAATTGAATAAATTTTGTTAAAAGAAAATTGGGGACTTTTGGGAGAGCTCCCAAAAGTCCAAGCTTCTTAGTGGATTTCCTTTCGGAAATCCACGCGACCCAGTTAATATCTAAGCAGATATCAAAAATCAGAATCATTTATAGACAATAATAAAATTAATTAGATTAACAGGGATTTCTAAGGGAGTTATTTTAAAAGAGGACCTCTGAGTCCTTTAATGAATCTACAAGCGATTCCCAGAAAATGAGGGAATCGCTTTTAAAAAACTAGCAGAATAAAAGAAAAGAAAGGGAGGAAAGCCTAAGGTAGGGACGTAAGCCTAAACCCCCTTTAAGCTACAAAACCCCAAAAAATTAAAAAACCCCGTTCCGGTGTGGGGGGAAAATTGGGCATAGTAACGCACTAATGTAAAGTAAAACTGGGGGGAGTAAAGGGAAAGGCTGAAAAGCGGCCGCTTGAGACGAGAGACAAGGTAAGACTGAGGTGCAAAACAAGTTTACCTGTCAATCATTACAATTTCGGCATCTGATTGGCCGAAATTGTCCTCCGCGCAAAAAGGCGCGCACTAAATGATTATGATTGGGTCGAACTTGGTGTAATCACAAAATAACTTTCGGCGGGCTCTCAAGGGTTTACATTAGAGGGGAAAGGCAATTGAACTAATCCCTTTCTCAAACACATACGCACTAATACAAACGCACTCGGGCGTGAAATGACGCTGGTTCAATTTCTCGCAAAAGAGAACAAGTTGGCCCCTAAACGGGGCATTGTCTCGCCGCTGAGCGTAATCCGCACCATGAGATTTCAGTAAATTTCATTAAACCAAGTAAAATGTTTCAAAGACACAGGTGTAATGGGTTTGTAGTGAGCACAGTTTTTCGGTCTATTTTGTCGATTGTCTAGCGTTAGGGCACAATCTGCGTTAGGGCACTCTCATGATAGTCCAATTCTATTTAATGAAAACATTGTAAATTAAAGACAGTTTGCGTTAGGGCATCCTTGAATTGTCAAACACGGCTCCATTGTGCATAAGTATACAACACTTACACGGTTTTAATTTTAGCAAGGTTTTGGGTTTCAAATTATGAAAATAACGAAATGAGAAATCATAAGATTTTCCTGACTCTAAGACAAATAATGCGAATTTGGAATGAGAAATTTAAAAAGAACAAGATTATTAACAGCTATTATAAAAACAATTAAATTGCAAATTATATCAAACTACATACTTTTAATTAGAACATTAAAAACCGAAAAATATTTTCATTTTTATGGCCAAAATGTCCCAGGCAACTTTTGTAACGTTTATTTAATTCTTTAAGTACATTTTACAGATTTAATTTAACTATTTCCCTCCCAAGCGAGTTGGGGGGAGGTAGTTAGAGAACCGAAAATTAAAGTCTTTTATTCTCGTATATGGTTTTAACTTAAGTTTACAAATTTTTGTTGAGTTTAATTTTTTAATTGAATGTTTAAATTTTATATTTAAACTTTAAATTTTTGTTGAGTTTAATTTTTTAATTGAATGTTTAAATTTTATAATTCAAATATAATAATAATAATAATTGATGTTTAATTTCGTTGTGTTAGGATACATGAGTGCGCACTTACGCACCGCACATTTACATTCGCTACCTTGCGTTCTTTACATTGCTATCAAGAGTGCATACTAGTGCCCTAACGCTAGGGAGCCCTAGCGCAATAGTGCACTAACGCAGGACAATAGATGAGCTAAAATTAACAGGGGTGCCCGAACGAGAAATAGCGATTTCGTCCATCTACCGCGGCGAGTACTTGGCTTCCGAGTAAAGAACTTTCTGGCTTTAATTTTTGCCCCAAAATTAACACAAATGGGCACCAAAAAATGTAGTCATTCGCACCTTTTTACTGACTTAACCTAAGTTTCAAAGGACTCTTTCCGTAAATACTTCGTCCAGCTTGCGACTGCTGCATAACGTCATTTCGGCCTACTTCTTCGCTAGGTTTTTGTTCTAGAAAACAGAGAGCTTGTCAGTTACTACTCTACTACTACTCTATTATATTACTCTTCTATTTATGTATTCTTGGAGTTATGTTATTTGCCATAAGCTGGCAACCAACTTTGATGAGACTCGATTTTGACAACTTGTGGCACAAACCGGAAGCTCGAACTTATTGCTTGTGCATAACTGATTTGTATAATTGACGATAACATGGGATCCTGCATCTGTGATTTCCTTGAAGTCTTTAGGTTGAAAACAATCTTTTGCATTACTTCCGTTCAAGAAATTCTTAAAAACGACAATTGCTGTGCAAAATCAGATGACTTGTGATTTCCAACTGCTCTTCAAGAATAATCTTGGCTGACTAATCCTGCCTCAGTAAGAACTAATTTGCATATTGTCCAAAATGGATGAATCTTGAATTTTTATCCAACCAAAGGGGGCACTTGTTGAAAAATGTTATCGAAAGAATATTAAGTTATTACAGACTTAATTTTTCATTAAACATTGAAGTTATTTTGTTTGTTTCAAAAACAATAAATATGAGATATTTAAGCAGAACTAAATAGTTTTTTAAAATAGCTATGTGAATTTTCGTGCCAGCTCCCCCTACCCAAAAACAGCCACATAGTGAGGCGTGTGATAAGCATAGGGTACTTTTTAAGCTTAAGGTGAAAGCAGTTCAAAAAGAGACAAAACCAATTACAAGTATCTCGCCTCTAGGCGAGATAAAAACAAGACGCAACACCCTACTAAAACCTGGACCAGAGGGTCCCCTTAGTTAAGACTTAGTGACTGCTGATTAGGTAGGTAAAATAATTAATTAATAACTAACAATAGGTACGAGCCTATTACAAAATACAAAATATAAAATACAAACAATTATGTAGCTAAGACATTAATTAAAATTAAAAACTTTCTTTTAAAATTCCATCAGTTCCCCTCTTTTCTTTTGGCGGAGCTGGACTCAAAGAGCGGAGAATTTGTACAGTTACAAAAGTATCACATCTGTTACTCGAAATTGGCAATAAGGGAAGACATAAAAGTCTTCCCTTAAATTACAAAACGGGAAACTTATAAAAGAGAAGAACTTGAAAAGAATTCACACTATCTAAGCAAAACTATTTCAGTGAAAGGGTAAGCCGAGCATCCCTTTTGCTTTAAAACCAATAAAAGCCAACTTAATTAAACTTTAAACTTAATTAATTTAACTTTCGTTAACTAATTAGCTAGAATATGAATTAACTTAATTAAACATAAACTTTAATTAACTTGAAATGAAGTTTAAACTATTAATGATCACAATACTTGAGGGACGAGCCGAGCTCCCCCGGTTAGGTCGGAAAATCGAGTCTAATGCAAAATCGAACCACAGAAGTACCAATTATTTTTAGCTTATCTTGAAGAGGAAAACCTGCTGAGAAACTTTATAAAAGTTTTTACTTAATTATTGATGTTAATTAACGTGAAACTTTAATTAAAAGCACTGTGACCAACCAAATCTGGAGGCCAACTTAAGCTTCAGTATGTGGCTTGTAAATCAGCTTGTAGAGTGAAAACGAACCCAGAAATGGTAAATATTTTTGGATATTCTGAAAGAGCAAAGCTTGCTGATTTTAATGATGTAAAAATTATACAAATTAGTACTGTTAATTAATGAGTAAGTAAGCAAAAATCACTGATATGGACAAAACTTGAAGGTAACTTTGTAATCTCAATATAAAGTTTGAATATGGCTTGTAAAATTAAAACGAACCACATAATAGGTTGTTTTTCTTTCAGAAATCGTAAGCGCAGGAATCTGCTTCAGATATAATAAACTTTGATTGCATTTCGACGCGACAGTGAGTGAACACTATCCTTTTTCCTGACCATGTTGCGTTGTTTTGGCCATAGTAGCAGAATCCCTTTAATTAACTTAAATTAATGAGTGGACCGTGCTCTGCATTAATCATTGACTGTCGTTCTACACCTGCCAATCCGCCTGGGGAGCGGCACCCAACGGGCCTCTACCTAGCTGTCCCGCAACATCATAATTAGTAAAAGTTAACTGCCTGCTCGAAACAACCCAACTTAAATTTGAAACTTCATTACTGTTAATTTTCCGAATTAATTCATGTCTTAACTATGGCAACAATTAAAGATACAAATACAATGGCAATCAGACACATTCATTCCATAGATTCCATTCCGTTTTTCCAGCAGAATCCAAGATCGAAAACTCCATGAGAAACCAAAACTGTTCATCACATAGTTACCCTTTTATGTTTTATTTTGAAGCCGCTTATTACTCGGATAGATTGTTTAAAGACGTCGTTTTTGGTCACGTCGTGTCCTAAATTGCGTTCATTGGTTGGCACGCCGGCCGATTTGGATTGAAATACAAATATGATGTTTTATTGAACAAATCCACATGACAGAATATTCATTTTTATTACATATATACTAAATTGCTTTCCTAGAAGTATGAGTGACGATCGCTCCTAAAAGATCTAAGGCACTTGTAAGTGCATCCTGAACGAAGAAAGCGTCATACCAGAAAACAGATTCATATTTAGATTCAGCAGGTCAAAGAAACCCTTTTCGGCAAAGTCGGAGACTCATTTTTAGTTCTCATTTTTACTTCGCTTAGCTGAATAAATCCTTCAGCAAAAACCTATTTTCTACACCAAAACTTGTACTTTGGCGCCAGGTCAGAATCTGTGCTATAGATTGTTGGCCACCCTAAACTGTTTATTACTTTGTTGGGCGGTAAAACAGCTCCTCTCTCCGACGATGTCGTAGCCTCATCCCTTAAGAATAAATAACAAAGAAGAAGAGTCGTGTACCAGTATGGCACTATATAAGTCATGCAGAAGCACCTTTTTTGTCAAGGTGCTCAACATTTGTCAGACACTCAATGAGGCCTACGGAATGCTGTCCTCCACGTTCCGCTATGAAAGATGGACAAGAGACGGAGGGGCGAAGGTCAAGGAAAAATAGAAAACTTGACCGCCAAGCAGTTCTGACGTACAGCTGTTTCAGTCACCCCCAGGGCAATCTATATTGTTTCTGTCAACATAGGTCGTCCGCCACAAATCAACAGCGACTACGATGGCGGAAGTCTACTACACCCCTCGGAAGGGCAAAAGGGAACGAATATTGGCTGCAGCTGCAGACCGGAATCGGAGGGTAGGCTGAGTACTCAGACAGGAAAGTTGGAAAAACAGACAAGGATTATATATCTAAAAGTTATCGTATAAATAATAAACTAGAATCTATCCCTGACTGATACGCAGAAACAAACACACAGGGACCTTTTTCGCCCTCCGTGTCTGCTTACGCTCAATTAGAGCGATCCTTTAAAACAAGAATGAAATTTATTTATAATATATTGATTTCAATTGAGAGAATCAGGAACTTTAGTTCTTGTTCTCCAATATGAACTTTAAAAAGGATTAAATTGATGTACTTAAACTAATGCGACTTATCTTCTATCCTGTATTGCTTGTCTTTGTGTGAAAATTCCGTTTAAATCGTTGTCTGATCCACGGGACACAAGACACACCCAAAGTGTAGACGAAATAATTAAGCAAACTCGGCATTGTCCAAACTTGCCATTTTTAGAACTGAAAGGAACCGACAAAACTTCCTGGACTCCGAACTTGACTTCAGATTACGATGAATATTTGTGTTGAATTATGCCTTAGACATCAGGTGATTCAAACGTTTAAACGCCTGCTATGACCAAAAAATTCCATGTTTACTTAATAATTTAAAAGCCATACTAATTTGAATCCGACAAAATGAAACGGTTATCTTCTAAAATCGCTGCCATCTTCCATGAAGTAGTAGATGCAATCCCATGCAGATGCACCTGTATAAGTCATAAAGTAGTGTTGTTGACCGGCCGAAATTTGTCTATATATAAAATGGCCGAAATGGTCATGTATAAAACCCCTCAAAAAGTGGCCGAAAAATCAAAAAAAATAAATTTCTCAGATTCAGCTGAAACTGACCAAAAATGTTGCCAATGGAACCTAGTTTATTTGCGCAAAATATTACGCCAATACTTGTTCCCTTCAGCCGGCTACGATGGGCCAAAGTTGCCAGAATCGCTGTTTTGGCTGAAAATCGCCGATTTTTCGAACTTTGAATGGCCATATCCCAGTAGCGGGTCTGGGATTTTGCTCATTTTTTTGCATGGACGTTGGTAGCATATAGATAAATAATATTTATAAAAATTGTGTGGTACTAAGGCATAATGAGGTCGCTAGGTCAACAAGTGTGGAAATGCGCCTACTGAGCTTGGAGGCCTAAGCTAAGGTGCTACCGTCGCAAACTGTGGAACATGTATGCTAGAAAACTCAAACTGGCAGGGATAGGTGCCCCATGTGTGGTGCCTGTATGGTTAAGATAAGAACTATCTGACTCTTCTCTATCGGCCTGAACACAATTTTAATTGGTAAAGTCTAACGGCGACGTCAATGGCAGAGTCGATAATCACGAATTCTGCTATAACTCGTTGAATACATGGAGTTGAGCTCTAATATTTGGACGTTTTACATTTACGTCGGGTTGCTACAAGTCCTGAATATATACATACATATATAATAGCAAATATGTGTGCGGAACGTTAACACCAGAATGTAAAGGGCAGGTTGAGGTTCCAGAAATTGGACTTCTCCCGCACAGTCCCGGGAGTAGAGTTGTTGGCCGGATGGTGTCAATCCGGCAGGCCGGCGCCTAGGGCGTATCCAACATTTTGAAAAGGATGGGGTCCAATCCGAGAAGGGGGGATCAGTACCTAATTTGCCTTATAAAATGGCCAAATTGGCAACAAAAATAGCAAAAATTTAAAAACGTTAGCAACAAGATGGGAGCTCCGGACCCACCCGGACTCCCCTGGATACGCTCCTGGCCGGCAGCCGGCCAGCCCAGATAAGAGCCAAACCGGCCGGTCGGGTCAGAAACAGCAGGCAGGCCGGCCGTTTGATTGCCGGGACAAGGCCGACACGTGATACATAGCAGTAGGCATTATTTAGTGCAAAAAAGTTTGCAAAATGCGCAAACATAGAAAAAAACTGGTACCGGGCGGGCAACAACACTTCCCGGAAGATCCTACTTTGGACAACAGATACGCTTTCATATATTCGCGAGTAGACCTGCTGATTCGCTTCGCTTAGCCTTGAATTTACAACAGAGTTTTTCTTAATTTTCCCTATATTCTTTGGTGGTGTGCAGCTGTACTGTCCTTCATTTTGTAATCAGACCTAAGATGGGTAATCTTTGTAATTTTCTTCGTTTTTAACCTTAACAATGTAAAAAATTAAGAATTAATTGTTCTATTGCATAGTTTTATAGCATTTCTGCTACGTATTCATTTTCAGCATGAACTAAATGTAAAGGCCCCCTTCACGAAAACCGGATTATTACTACACACATGCCTACTGTCTACCATACTGTCTACTGTATGCTTATACTATCTAAGCAAACAAAGCTTACGTTATCTGGGCGGGACAGGAGCTTTAAGAAAGCAGCAGTCTGATTGGATATGTCTGTTTTGGAAACAGCCAATCGGAAAGGGCAAAGCTAGAACTGTTAACCAAAGAGGAGTTACCCCCGAAAATTCAGTTGATGCAAGTTTAGTGCAAAGATAATACGCTTTGATATAATTTTAAATATCTCTACAAGTCCTTCAGTTTCTTAATTATTATACATTTATTTTTACATTTATAATCATTTATTTCATATTTATTATTATATTTATTATAATTTATTTCTACTTCGATTTCTAGCATTGGATTTGATACGGCGACCCTTTCTTGATCTCCCCTCTCTCAACCCTCGAATTCTTCTCAACGAATGATGCCCGGGAATGTGGAGTCGGATGTTTGGAAACTGGAGAACACACAACTGCACACTCTGGAAGAAGGTAAATTACTATCATCAAGAATACATGATATATAAGAGTGTGACAGCAGGCAAGATCTCTGTTATCAGCTCTAGGTACATGTATGTTCGCTAACGGCTGACAACCCCCACAAATTTATATGTTCACTCCAAAGAAATTTGCACGCTATCTTTACGTGTTAAAGCTCAAAAACACAACGCTGGGTGCGTCAAATTTGTGTCTGCTTCAAGCTTCAACACGTAAAGATAGCTTGCAAATTTCTTTGAACTGAACATACACATTTGTGGAGGGGTCAGCCGTTAGCGTATAGAGCATGTACCTACAGCTGATAACAGAGATCTTGCTTCACACTCATAGTATATTGTCTACTCTTGCTATTACTTCTTGATAATTTCCTGTCTGTATCTTTTATTTCTTCATTTATACCCTGCTCTTATTATAAGATGATTGTAAACAACAATGTATATTCTTTATAAATTATATCTAGAGAAAATTATGTAACATTCTGATTTTCTAAACTGCTTTTCAGCTCAATCGAAAACAAAACATCTCGTTATTCTTGGAAACATTGGTGCCCCTTTGTGAACCCAAAAGTTTCTGATTTTGCGAAATCAAATCTTTGCTGTATCCCCTAAGTCGAAAGATTCGACTACATCAATTATTGCACTATTTAACATAGTCAAATGTTTCGGCTACATTAATTAATTTCGCGCGCAGTGCAACATTGTAATCGTGACACGTGATAAGCCCATAAGCCAAAAATAACAGAAAATGCTTATCTACCATTTTTTCTATTGTATTAAACCATCAGAATCAGAATAGAAAAGCATTTTTCGTTATGTGTTGGCTCTTGTGGGTTTATCACGTGTCACGATTACAATAGTATATACACTGTGTGCGAAATTAGTTACGTACGTAATGTAGTCGAAAAGTTTAACTAAGCATTAATGTATTCAACTTTCGACTTTACGACGAATAAATTGACGCAGCCGAAACTTTTGACTACATTAATTACTAAGAAAGAAACAAATTAATTAATTCCACCGATGTGTTCCAGCGTTGTTGTGATATATCCATTATGTGACTGCCCCACCAGTCTTAGTCTTGCAGATTGTGGAATTTGTCAAAGTGGGCTACGATTTCGTTTGAGCTACAGCAAAGTTTTGATTTTGCAACTTTTTTGGTTCACAAGGGGACACACCACTGGTACCAAAGGATTAACCGTGCTAAAATTTGGTGTCAGACTGTTTTCGAACCACACTGCCTTGAGTTGGCTGGATACGTAGCCAAGATTTTAGGTTGTGCCCCTTTCGGCCCCATGTTATGCTTACCATCGAAAATATCAAAGAGTTTGATCCAATTTGTCCCGATAACAGCGACTGATAGACTGCCGTGTCTAAAACAAAGAATCAAGCAAATTATCTATAGTGGCAGGTAATTCTCACAATAAACATATTGTAGTACTATGCAGTATACAAAGTACAGCTGCGTACAGCAGTACTACAGTACAGCAGCGTATGTCAAAGTGCAACTTAAGGTGCTGGTTTCCTTTCGGGTATTTTTACTCATAGGACTTTAATCCTCTAGCTAAAACTTGCTAAATAACCTATTTTCGTGCTCTTTAACATTCTTGGACCAGTCCCTGATTTTTAGGCCAAAAGATAAGAAAGTTTTGGTTTTTGGCCTTAAGCTTCCAGTAGGTAGACCAGACACGAGATTGGTTGTTATGGCTGGAAAGAAGACACAAAAACATTCTTGCTTTAACAACCTTTGAGCTATCTCCAGTTGTTAAGTCAGTATAAGCAAAAAACCAATTTATGGGTCAAAAAATGGCCATTTTCGAGGAAATTAGTTTTTTTAAAGATTCCTGCCAAACCTTGCGAACAATTTTGTTCCATTTATACTCAATCGATACAGCGTCCAAATGCACATTTTATGAATCCCTATTAGCCGGACTTTATTGCTTTCAGCTAGAGATTTGGCCGGAAAACTATTTTGGCTAAACTGCGGTTATTTTGTTTTGAACAAAGATTTCTCAAAACCTATTCGACAGATTCCGGAGAGTTTCGGCAAAATGGAAAGTCGTACTATTTCGGTGGGACGATTTTCTTGGTTTTGGCTAAAACGTTCACAGTTTCGAGAAAATTTAGTGCAAAGTTTAAAAATTTAGTGCTTCCGTGCATTTTTCGAATTTTCTCAACTGTTGAGTGATGCTGAGCAAAACCCCAAAAACGTCCCTCGACCCATATGTCCTCTCTATGATAGCGCAAAAAGAAATTTTGTCTGGTTCCGCAGTTTTGAAAAACCAATGTTCACAAATTTTTGGTCTATATTTAGGCGTTATGTAAGAAAATATTTGCTAATGTTTTAATAATTTTGCTATTCGTATGCTATTTGTATGCTATTCAATTCGTAAACTCATATGAAAGTCCTGATTATAAGCTTTGAAACTATGTATAAAGCTCCTTCCAACTCCCAAAATTGCGAAAGTTATAGCGTTTTAAAAATCACCACAAAAGCACTGCACAAAAGGATACCACCACCTTAAGGTGGTGATTCCCTTTGGTCACATAAAGTTTGCACCATTATTACTCATTCATTACTTGGAGTTAAGAAGCCATTTTTATATCAAAATGTAGCTTGACATTTTCTCTTTTTAATGCATGCCACGAAACTAATGTTGCTTTTCTAAAATATTTTAACACATTTTAGAAGGAGTATAATTTTCCAGAATTTTTGCAGACCCAAGTAAATTTTTTCGCGAGACATCGGTTATATCATTCGATACCTCCATCAAATAGCTGGGGACGATTTTTTATTTATTGTGAAATCGCTCTTCGTTATAGAGAAATAAGCTGAAATGTGTGCGTAACCTGTATTTTGCCTACTTTTTCCAAATTTGTCAAGCGATTACTTTAGCTAGAAAGCAGCAATCGGGGTAACTAAAAAATCGTCCCTGGGTATATTTGTGAAGAACGCATTTGTTCAGTAGCAGCCCTCCATCTTGCAAGGTGGATGCTCCACAATCTTTGGAAACAAATTGGTCGTGTTTTTGCAAAAACTACATTTTTTATGATAGCAGCCTACACGATAGCAGTTGGAAGACGATCATGCGTCGGATAATTTGTACCTGTGCGACCTTCAGATCGACGCCCTTAGTTTGATTTTACGGCTTGCGTAGTTCAAGAAATGTTGGATAATTTGATTTCTGCAAAAATGACAAGTTTTCGACGCCAAAACAAGAAAATCGGCTATATCTCACGGTAGAGAAGAGCTAGAAACTTACTTTAAAAAGCAAAAATGTGAAGCTCAATGAGATCTTTCGAATGAATATAGTCATAACAGTATAGCAGCTGCCAAACGCTCAGAAATTGGGATAAACCACTCTGACCGGAAATCTCGAATTTTTGAATCGGGATTGCGCGGAGGGTGTTAGAACGCTAAAAGAACTTATTTCGGAAAGTTTTATCAAATTTCATCTTGATTTACGCCGCCAAACAACAATATGTGCCCAAAAGGAATCACCACCTTAAGTGAAATCGCAGAAGCAAATTTTGCTACATTTTACCAAGATTCACATGTGTAATGCATCCTATATTATATTTATTTTTGCTCCATTTTTGAACCTATATTAATTATATAATGTTGCCGTTCTTGTTTCAGGGTGGTTGCGCAAACGATCCGGGCCAAGGACCCCTTGATCAGGGCCGAGTTCAACGTGTGTACGATCGGGCCTTGCGCCATGGAACGGATTGTGGAAGCGTTGATGAGTCACGACACCCTTCACACTTTTATTTTCAATGCGGCCTTTGTCGGAGTCAGAGGAATCGATCTGGCTAGTAACCATATAGTTAGTGTAAGGTGGGTCCCCTTCCCCGACATTTTCGGAGGGGGAGGGGGCGTTAACGAACGGAGCATATAAGGCATGTTCAGTACATAGTTGTGTAAGAGTTTCATACTCTAATTCTATTATGTACTCTTTGTACATAAACTAATCAATAGCTATTTTTCCCGCACCGCAACACCTTCTTCATAAAAACAGCCGTTTTACTGCCAGTTTCACAATCTGTCAAAACAGGGCATAAAAAAATATCGCCGAACGAACTTTTAAACTGGCATGTTACACTATAAAGTCAAAGCGTCAAAAAATGAGCAAATTCCCATTTTCCACATGCGGTAAAACACAGAATTAAAACGCTATTTGACAACTGCGGGACAAACCAAATACAACAATAGCAATTTTGTACGATAACAGCATTTATATATGCATAATTACAGCGAGAAGAGAACAAGGATACGACTCTGACCGATACTGTGGAAAACTCGTCTGTTAATTTTAGTGAAACTCGGAAATTTTTAAACAATTTTAGCGATATTCGGAGAATTTAAAATTTATGGCTCATTATTATATCAAAGAAATTCCTAAACCGTCAACTTCATTATTTGTGACGGTTGAAAAGGAAATTAAGATTTCGCTTAAAACTTAAAGCCGCACAGTACAAGTGCATGACTTGCTGCTTTTGACGGTGTGAACGAATTTATTACAGTTTCCAGTTCAGAAATTTATTTCACAAAATTTGGTTAAAGTCGATAGAAAAGCCGACTCTTGGCGGCTGACGGGTTTTACAACATCAAAAGTGAGCAGCAAGTAAATGGTTTACTGCAACAGAACCAGCATGCTTTGACCTTTCCATCAATGTGCCGGCTATTAATAGACATGCCCCACCTCGTATTAATGTATTCGGATTATTTTATGCAATACGCAGTGAACAGAATAAACAGGTAACAGTCAAAATATTAAAAGTTGTAAACATGACGGATAAAACATGGCGAAGGTTTTTGCAGCCTGAATTCGAACACCATTATGATCTGGAGCTGATCTTTTTCACATCTAAAAAACAATAAATACCAATAAATGAATGAAATACAAACATGGCACATCTTTAAGTTGCTGGAATTACTATGTGTAAATTTGCCCATGCAGGTTTCTTTTCTTAAAAACTGGGCACAAGATTTTATAAAAATAAATTCCCATTTTATAATAAGGACAAATACCACAGCTAGCAACAACTAAAAACAAACCAAAAATTTTTGGTTTATGTAAAGGTGCCACGAATGTTTCAATTTTAGAGTGCGGCAATATATTTTTAGTAAAATAGCAGTTATGGAGGTGTTCAATAGAAAGACTAATAGCTGCAGTGTACTTGATAATTACTGTGTTATGTTGCTAGTCGTGTTCCCCCACATTTATTCGCGGTTGCGATTTAAAGAAAAACGGATTAAAACGAAGAAAAAGAAAAACGTCCAAGTTATAAAATACTTCTGCCCGCAAGTTTTCAAGGCATTAATCGTTCTTAATTTGTATTTTTCATTTTTCACTAAATTAAATTACGTTAAATTAAACCAATTTTAAATGACTAAATTAACAGAACAGAACAGAACCTAACGAACATAGCAATGCGTGAGCACTCAGCATGACAAGAAAACTAAGCATCTTGACATGTTTTTGGTTCAGATGTGGACTAAGCAGAGTACAAAACAAGTGTAGGAAATAATTATATACAGTATACACAATGAATACATGAACGTAGTTATTCATAAATAAAGACAAATTAATTCATATCTAGGTAAATCCGGAATTATATACATTTCATATCTCGTTGCAAAATTACAGTACAAGCAAGCACAGTGCAAATAATTTCACTCAAAAAAACATTTACACAGAAGAATAGTTCAAGATTCAGAGCAAGTAAAATTTATGTGAGCATTTCCAAAGCAACGATAACATATATATGAACAATATTACATAAGTCAGCTAGAGTTGCGATCATATGATCAAAATCTGCTCAATATGCATTCAGGTATATATATGATAATGTATATATATATATATATATATGTATATATATATATACGTTAGAAATTATATTCAGCTGTTCGTGCGTCTGGTTAACGAGTCTGGCGGTAGCTGAATGACTGATAAATTAATTAAAATTTGAATTAAATCAGTAAAAATTATGTCAATCCTTTTGGCGAAGCGAGTTATAAGCCAATTCTAAAGCCAGTAGTAATTTAACGGATCTTTTTTAGACTGACTTATGTACTTAAATTTTTATACTTGTATACTCAAGTGTATTTTTTGTTTATCAAACAGTATATATACCTAGTTAACAGAAACTAGTTTAATTAATATAGACGTACTAGTAAGGGAAGAAACATATCAGATGAAACCAGAATCCATGATATATATATATATATATAATATGTATATATATATATATATACGTTAGAAATTATATTCAGCTGTTCGTGCATCTGGTTAGCGAGTCTGGCGGTAGCTGAATGTCTGATAAATTAATTAAAATTTGAATTAAATCAGTAAAATTATGTCAATCCTTTTGGCGAAGCGAGTTATAAGCCAATGCTAAAGCCAATAGTAATTTAACGGATCTCATATATATACAGATATAATATATATACATAATATATATATAGTAAATATAATAATAATAATATAATAATAATATATATAATAATAATATATATCGGATAATATATATATAGATATATATATATATATATATATATATATATATATATATATATATATATATATATATAGATAGATAGATAGATAGATACCAATGCATTGTTTTTAGATTTTCTGCATTTCGTGTACAGTACAGAGCAGAACAGAACATTTTACAAATCAAGAACACGCACTTTCTTAATTCCACGTTTCTGAAGATAATCGAACTAATCTGCCTGAGATAAATTTCCTAGAATTTCTAATTTATTCGCTAGCAAACTTTAAGCATTGTAAGCAAAAACATAGATTATTCAAAAACTGGTTATGAATCAAGGTTCCATCTTGCCAGAAATTTCATTTAACGCTACTCAATATTCATGTTGAAAGTCGGCAAGCAGTTACATTGATATCTAAGCAGCTAGCAAAGCTCAAGGTTCCTGCCAATTTCTAAAATGAGGCAAAAATAGTTGCAGTATTCTAAAATTCGTCAAGTGCATTACGTTCGTACCAAAGCCTAACTTTGGGCGAAATTGCCTGCTTATTTTTAGGAGACGACAGCGGAATATCAGTTTGCGGCATTTAATAATTGTTTGAAAAGTTGAAAATCCGACATTTTTTATATCGCTTGCCAAAGACTTTTTCTTGATCAGAACACGCAGGTATATATAATAGCTGAAAACAAACAAATCCCCGGCCCAAAACATTACCTATTTTTGACATAAATCTGAAAGCAATTAGCAATTTTAGCAATTTTTATGAAACTATCGAACACTAAAATTTGTCGAAAATGCTGAAAAATGTGTAGGTCTTGTTCGTATAAGTATGTAATCGATGCTAAGGGGATCTACTTATCAATGAGCTAATTATGTAGGATCTCTCAGATTCGTCTCGAATACCCTTTGTTACCCTACGTATAAACATACAAATTACATGCAGGTATCTAAACTTCTTTCAGCCTGATACCACACAATATTATTTATGTACGTACGTTCATTTATGCAAATAAGCACTGTACTTACGTGAAAAGTGAAGACTAGATAGCACCATATGATTGATAGAGCATTCTCTATGAGCGAAGAGCGTTGCGAAGTTGGGGGGGGGGAAGGGAGAGCATGGTCCATCCCGCGAAAGCAAGGGCAAATGAAAATTTTGATGTCTGTCTCGTTTCTAGTAGGAGCAAGGGTATCTTACACATATCTATTACAAACTTGTTTGCCTGCAACGCCAATTTTTTTTATGATACTGTCTCAAAACGCAAGGGTGCACGGATACGAGATGAGCCTCCACAAAGCTTAGTAGGAAAGGAATCGAACAATTTTCTGATTTGCTGAAATCTTTCCTGGTTATGCTAGTGCTAAAATCACTAAAATTCGTCAATTCTGGAAGGAATTGCCTCCCAGACTCCCCGAAAAAAATTTACCCTTGCCACAATAAATACAGTTAGGAAGATACAACTATTTAGTTTAGAATTTTAATTTGGAGAAGCTACTAATATGACCATAACTGACGGTTTGCTTTAGTTCGATTAATGGTGAGACAACGTAAACAAACGATATCGGAAAATTAGTAGCACAAATTCATTTGTTTTTGTAGTTAGTTCTATGTATATAAGCCGCAAAACATTTTCGGTTTTTACAAGGACATACTTATATAGCGTAAAAGCAATTCAGCTATTAAATCAAATCACGAGTATGGTTCGACGGGTCCAAAAATTCACAATCGTCCTTAATAACTGTCATCCTTTTGGTCTGAAATCCATGAATGCCGAAGTTATAAATTAAATCCGCTGAATGAAACCCCAAGGGCAAAAGCCTTAGTCCAAAACAGGAGAGAGCCAATGGGTGCTGTGAGCGCTCTTATCCAGACAGATCTGGTTCTGTCTGGGGATAAGAGCGCTCACAGCACCCATTTGCTCTCTCCAGTTTCGAACTAAGATTTCTACTTGGTTGCTGCAGGGCAGGCATTTTCATTATTTCTTCCATTACTTCTACACATTACAAAAATGTGTAAAAACACCAAATAGCTCTTATCCCCCAAATTTCAAAAATTCCGGATCATCAGATCAAGAAAATAATGAGATCCATTGGAAGAGAAGCTTCTAACTTCAGAATTTCAAAACTTTATAAGTGGTGTTGATTTCAAGCCACTTGAGCTCATTTTCGTGTTCCTATAAATATATTTTGTTGTTTATTATGAAGACCAACTGAAAAAGTGAATGGAAATTAAAATTTTCTTTCTCTCTGCGGAGTATCTGTAGCCAACATATGTATGAAAAGAGTGGAAAATCTTTGTTTCAAATTTTCCCGGGGCGAATGCTACCTCAGCATTGTATCTGAATGACAACCTCGCTTGCGAGTGAAGTTCACCCTTCACTGAAGTTGCATTAACAGTACGTAGCAGGTGGTCGAGTACGTAGGAAGTGGCTAAGTAGCAGTTATCTAACTTGGTGTACTGTTAGAAGAGTCCTGATTTTCGAGGTTACTGACTTCACGCTCCTGTCATACGTGGGTCTTCCAGTTAGACTGTAGGTAGTACCTAATTCTGGAAATGTCTCGGTGTTATTGCCTAGGAAAGTACCGTCTACCTTGTTTTAAAATTTAATAGTCTGATTGATGTTATTAAGTATACAGTAAGTCTAAATGGATATGTGCAGTCACGTAACATAAGTGCTATATTAAGTTTCTTATGGACCTGTTGACTCCAAGTCTAAGTGCGATGCGTACGCGTGATTTCAGCTAATTTTATTAGGTGGCTAAAATAGAGCCAAACCTGTCAAATCTAAAAAAACTGATTACTACTAGTCGGACTTATTCTAGCAGTGTTTAGCAGACAAAACTTTTCACACCGAAAATAAGCCGGGGAGCGGTGCACTAATATGGTATTGTAGCTGTGGTTTAACTATATAGCCGGAGGTGCTGGTTTCCTTTTGGCATTTTCCAGGTTTCGTACTAATTATGCTCGAACGAAACTTTTCCTATTTCAGCTTCAGCAAAACTTCAGAAATTTTAAATGAACATGTTGAACATATTTATATACATAGCATTCTGGGGTTTTTCCTACAGAGAGGGGAAATGAGTATCTATCTAGATACGTTACACTTGCACCTAATGCCACCAGTATCCCAAAAGTGCAAATAGATAACGGTTAAGGAAAATTTTGAAGTATTCGCCGCCTTCTCAAAACTTTCTTGGCATTTCAGCATCTTATATCAAATTGTTCTTATTCCGCTGGAAATAAAAAGATTTCGTTGCTGTTTTAGCATTGAAATTTACCATTACCCAAAATTTTTTAAAAAACGTTTTCTGAGTTTTAATGTATGTTTTGCTATTTTAGAAAGCACGGAAACTTGGTCATTATTAACAATTTTTGGGAAGTTTTTAAAAACAAAAGCGTAAAAATTAGCAAAAATTATGTCAAAAACGTGCACTCCATTATAAGTGAGCCCGCCCATAGAGGAGAGATTTTGAGCCTCCTCCATATATTTTCGCCTTAAAATAAACCAGAATTTGATGAGGAAAAGCAGGTCGGTTGACCTAGCCCAAGGCCTAGTCTTATACCGCATGAACGCGCAGTTTCGAAACGCAGCAGGAAACCGGCATCTCAGGACGGGATTTAGTATATATATATATATATGTATATATATATATATATTAGATTTGCTTGCCAAGCTACAGAAGCTGTCAACATTGCTAAGGATTTTACTGTACCGATAGGACTGTCAATCATAACGTTACAGCATTCTTCTTGAGCTTTTATCATCTGAATAAAATAGTATAGTTAGGAGTATTGCCAGTGAAAACGTTAAAATTCGAAATTAAAAATTGACAAAGCTAATGATTTAAAACGCTAAGTGATTGTGGAAAAAGATTTTGTTTCAAACCCCTCCTTCCTTGATTTCTAACAAACGAGTTATGCATTTCCACAGATAATTTGAAGTGAATGAGGTGTATCATAAAATAATTTAGGGTTGGAGACAGTTTCCCCTTACTGATGATATATACTATCAAAACTTCAAAGTTGCAATTACCTTTTCCATAATTTCTAGTTGACCAGGATAGGGTTTGTACGGAAGGATTGATTAGTGGTACTCCCAGTAAAGTGGTACTAAAAGGTTCCATGACTTCAGAATGTTTTATGTTCCTAAAGAAAAGTGTTGATTTTGTTATAGGAAAACAAGATTTGTCAGTGACAAATAAATACTTGAAGAAATCACACAAATGTTTCCTGTCCTACTGTGGTCTCCAAATTGTATTATGCAAATTAGGTTTTGTCTTTCTTCATATGTGTGCTTGTGTATTGATAAATTGTGCTCCCTGGGAACTCATTTCTGATTTGCATATTGCACATTGTACTTATTCTTATTGTTAGCTTGTTCCTAATGATTCATAATACTTCGTTTAATGAATACAGAATAAGGATTAATACAGAAGAAATACGTAGCTATAATATTCACATTTATATATACGTATGCTGTTGCAATAAAACGAAAGAAGAGAGCAGTTAAAGACGCAAAACATTGTAAATGCATTTGGAAGGGAGTTTACTTTTATTTTTTAAACCACTTTAATCAAGAAATGAAGAAACACGGGCCTCTGGTGTTTTGCTTGCAAACCACTGCTGTTTCATATAAAAGTAGAAGGAAAAAGTTGATTAAGACATCGAATCGAATTCTGGTTCCTTCCTCCTAATCACAACATTTCAAATCAGCAAATTGAATATCATGACTCCGTATGTTAGCATAAAATATGTAAGTCCTATGCTCTTCGAATAATAACCTAAGCTTTGAACTTAAATTTTACTCTATGCACACATAAAATGTTAAATGCTAAATGCTCAGAAGTAAGAACTGCTCAAAAGAAACAATGAAAGCTGCGTCTTATGCAATATTTGCATGAAAGTGTGAGCATGTCTGCGACTGCATGAATGCATGGACTGAATGCTTGCTGTGTGCATGAATGAACAGTGCTGCTATATAATGTGCATGAATTGCTTGCATTATATGCAAAGACTCAGCTTTCATTCATTCCTATGTGAGCAGGAGAAACAGTGAAAAAACATGAGCAAACTTAGGTGCGTGCATACCTGTAAGCCAAAAATGTCAACTAAAACAATGAGTGGATCAAAAAATTCGGAAGGGAGAAACGAGTATATGGAAAATCAAATCCCCGGCCGTGACTAAATCGGAAGCACACACACAATAAACCACTGACACTCGTCGACAGCTCTGAACATAACTTTAGGTCATTGTGACATTCATCTGGTAGTCTGATGCAATACAGCTCATTTGCATATTATTAGTTTGGAGATATGAAACATGTTGATTTTTCATATTTTAGTCACCTAATGAAATTATGAATACAATCCATCGTAGATCAGACTTGGAGGCAACCTATATATATATATATATATATATATATATATATATATATATATATATATATATATATATATATATATTCATTATAACAAACATCAAATATAATTCATCAACCTTATGCACAGTTTACATTACTGCCCACATCCATTACGTGTGTACCAAAATCTAAAGAATATTAACTTTTAAAACATTGTAACTGTTGCATTCTTGGGCAACAACACTTAGGCATTTCCAGAACTAGGTGCTACCTACAGTCTAGCTGAAAGACCTAAGTACAGCAGAAACTCGAAGTCAGTAACCTTGAAAGTCGGGGCTCTTCTAGCAGTAACTCAAGTCAGATAACCACTAGCCACTTCTTACGTGCTCAACCACTAGCTGAAAACTGTTACTACAACCCTCGAAAGGTGAGCTTCACTCACAAATGAAGTGGTTGTTTCGATACAATGTTAAGGGAGGTTTGCCAGGGAAAATTTGAAATGAGGGGTTTTTGCTCTTTTTATGCGTCTGTTGGTTGCAGCTACTCCGCAGAAAGAGGTTTAAATATAGAGTTGAATTTGATTCACTAGTTCAGTTGTCATATAATAAACAACTAAATATTAACAGGAACAAGGAAATTAACACGACTATCCTGCTGTTCCCAATTTGCTGCTATATACTATTGGCAAAGCAGAATTTAACTTCGAATCAGGAAACTTTAAGAGCGATCCCGCACCATTTGCTTAAGCTTCCCTAATCTAATTAGAACGTCTAGACTTTAAAATCGAATTCTGCAATTAATATATACGGGGCGAATTGCTTTTTGGACGTTTTCAGGGAAACCCCGAGGCCCAAATCCTGCAAAACTTTACCAAATGGGCTAAAACTTGGCATCGGTATATTTTCAGCCACGCTGAGTTCAAATATCGCAAAATATTTCGATTTCACGAAATTCGAATTTTTTCGATTCCTAAGGGAGAATACGTAGAACCTAAAAACTTTTTCGTCCTCATTTTGCTGATAAGTTGTACACACAGAGTCGGAAGGTGGACGCGGGTACCCGCGGGTCCAGTGCACATGGACAGAGGGTTTGTCCACGTGGACAAAAGTGGACAAATGTGGACAAAATTTTCGTCACCCGTTTTTTATAAAAAGCGTTTAAATTCAACCTAGCTTTATATAATCGTTTTTATATTGGCTGTCTTTAGTTTTCCATTGTTATGTTTTATTGTGCTGGCATCGTGATTTTCAGCTTTCTGCGTGCTGCTGCTGACCCCATTTCTTTTTAAATCACTTTAATACCATACACCTGCAGGCGTTGATGGTATACTATATTACTTGATGTTTGCTGGAAGGAAAAAGCAACCATAATGAACATATTTTCTTTCACAAATTTACAATGCTTAAGGTACTGGTTCGGGTTCGCGTAGGCGTTTTTGTGCTTTAAAAGCGCAATTATCGTTGAAATTTATTCAATTTTGCTACAATTACATCGTTTAGCCTATAAAACATTTTTGAAAGTCGCAGTGGAACATTTGTGTTAGAGAAATTAGATTAAATCCACCACAACTTCCACTGCGGCCGCCCTACCGGCCAAACATATAGTCATTCAAATCCTCTCACCAAGACCTAGCTTTGCTCTTGAGTCTTGAGGGTATTTTTCGATTCCTTACAATTTAAGAGATATATAGCAGTGAAAATTAAATTTCTAGTTCCTAAACTGGCCTTTTTTTAAAAATCACATATATATTGCAAGATTTCGACAGCTTCAACAGCGCTGGTCCGTTGATCAAGTGTTGTCTATATTTGTAGTCCTAAAGGACATTTTGTTGAAATCCATGACCAAAATTGTTTTCTTGTTATCGTTGTTGTTTTGCAACAAAAGTTCATACTATTCATATTTAAATAACAAAAATTAATGTTAGAAAGCCAATTTATTACAGGGATTTTTCTTTTGAGTGTACATAATATCTTCTTACTTTGGAAAAGTAAAGGTTTTCTGACCTGACTATACGGAAATTTTTGAAAATTCTCAAAGCTTGGAAGGTCCCACTCCCCTGATCTTCCGCCATTGAACATTTTCGGAAAACTTTAATTTAAGTAATTTGAATGAAATATCATTGTGTGCGAAGAGAAAAGCAATACATGTTGTTTCTTTCTCTGGAACAGACGAAACCAATGTACTACATATGCTATTAAATACTACAAAAACCCATGAAAACATATTTATACTGCAAAAAAGTAAATTTCCAGAGAAAACACCAGCTTAAAAGCACACTAAAAAGCAAAGTGTAATTCTAAAAAATCCTGGCTCTAATATAGAATTAAAACTGGATTACTAAAAGAAAATTTGTTTTGAAATGCAGGCATTGATGGACAAAATTTAAAAGCGTGGACACGCGGGCATGTGTGGGCGGACGTGGACAATACCTGCCTGGACAAATGTGGACGTGGACACGGAAAATCTTGTCCACTTCCAACTCTGTGTACACAGGGGTTTTCGGGGTCGCAGAACACGAATCTTAAGTCCGTTCTTCAATCCAGCATATCTGTCAATGTCAACTCAGCACTTGAACTCAGCGTAGTCCAAATACCCATACAAAAATTTAACTCATTTGGTCAAATTTTGCGGAATCTGAGACTGGAGGAGGTTTTCTGGAAAGATTCTATTCTTTTGTCCCCCATAAAGTTTCTGGCAATTTGTCACATATTTTGAGAATTTTTCAGTCGCTATCCTGTCCTAAGTACCAAAATTAGACTAGTAGTCTTATGCCAACCCAGCAACCTGGGAAAATTTAATGTTTAATTAATCAGTTACTGCTCAAAAAATCGTGATAGATAGATAGAGCTGAAATTTTACATCCGATCGATCCTTAGAATACACGTAATATATACGTAGCTTTTTGTTTGTTATTTACTAAGTTAGATACCAGCAAGTTTTCACATATTTTGACTTAGTTAATCTGTTAGCTGTGTAATTCTGCTACGTCAGAAAAAATGGGAATGCCGAAATCTTATCGAAAAGTCTGGAGGGAAAAGCCAACCAGTGTGGTGAATACTTCAGATCGACTTGGCTAAACTTGTTTACATAAAACCAAATTTTATTGTCAACTAACTTTCACAAACGATTCAGGAGTTTTTATACCGCAAAAGTCCCACGGAAATTAATGCAGAAGCAAAGGTTAATAAAAAGGTTAAAAGCTTCACACGATTACAAATACAATAGAAAGCCATTAATTTAAGTGTTCGATCCATTACCCAAGAAGAACGAAATTGCAGCGACGAACCAGGAAGCAAAAGGAAACCAAGAAAACAAACTGAAATCGCTTTAGAAGTAGCGACACTCCCACAAGAGAGAAAAATAAAGAGCGTTCAAATATATTCATCTGCTCGGGTAGTTCTTTCTACTGGTGCGTGAAGTTCAGGAGATTCTTCAACTCTTCGTCTTCGTCTAATGGTTTTCATGACTTGGTTTGGGAATCTGATCAATCGCAGTAGTTGCCGCAAAACCCAGTTCCAAAGAATGGATAATGTCACGCAGGCGCAGCAGATGTAGATCCAGATTTATTTGACGTTGCTTAGCCACTTGCTCAGCAAGCCCCACGCTGTGTATCTGTTCAAATTTTCGGTTATTCTAGTTGCAATGTCGTTTGCTGGTTTGCTGTCAGATAAGTCTGCCAATTTATTCAAAACATCATTGGTCTTTGACATGGACGCATATAGGTCGTTGAGGCTGACATGCGCCTGTAGTTCATCTATCGAGTACATGGTTAGCGGTTTATGAATTATTTCCTTGAAGTTGTGAAAAACCTTCAGGCTGTCATGATACAAGGGATGCAAAATTATGGAACCATCATAAGTCATAATTGAACCTTCCATCGAGTTGTAAGAGCCTCCCGTTTGCATCCTTCAAATAAATTTTTTCGACGAGTTTGCAGTCTGTTGGAGCCGAGTTGCTGTAAACTATGCTTGTAGTTGGATCCAAATAGCCTACTATCCATGAGTCTTGAGCAGAAAAGTTGAGAGGAATCCATTCAGTGCATCTTTGCAGATCCGTCGGTTTTACTTGGAACCGATCTACTGGGGTGCATGGCCAAACTTGTAGCAGATTACCCGTCAGTCGGGCCATATCCTGCGAGTCGTTTAGAATGTGGCGAGCCACCAGAGTAGGTTCCGAATGGGCTAGAAGCAGGTCCATCTGTTGTATGCTGCGAAGAGATTTACAAAACCGGCTGAATGCAGAATCCAAGCCGTACGTCAACGTTTCATGTAGTCTTTCTTCAATAGCTTGAAGACGGGCGGCCACCAGATCAGTGGCATCCAACGGATGGCTTGTGTTGTGAGTCATGGGGAACTGAATGGCGACTCGTTTTGCCCTGTCATTGTTGACACTAGGAATTACTGGAATTCCTTGGTCAGTAAGAATTCCTTGCGAGCCTTCGAGTATCCCAACTGAGTCCAATTTCTTGGTCCATACTGAGGAATCGGTCATTCCAGAATTTTCCTGAAAATTCTTTCCACTCGATATATTCGCATTGCACTTTATCATTTGTTTCCCATATCATCATGGATTTATCAGAAAGAACACAGAATTTGATTTTGTATGTACAACTGGCGGTGTTTCCAAGATTACTTTCCATTTGACCACCAAACGTTTCGTACACCTTTCCTTTCGTGAGAAAACAGTTTGTAATTTCATTGGTGTACCATCGGCAGCAATCCCATGAATTTCCCGTTGTCCAGGGATAGTTTGCTTTATTGTTGGTGTAAGCTACAGAGTCGCTTCCTAATAAAACACCATCTTGGCATCTGTGAGTTTGTACCATTTTGTGGCATTCATCTTCGGAGACTTCAATTGATATTTCTTTTACGGAATGGTCGTATCCGGTCTTGGCGAATCCAGTCCTTGCAGCTTTCACAGTTTTGACCTTCGTGCATTGATATGCTGGGCTTTCGTATTTTGCGATATTGTTCTTGAAAACTCTTACCGTTCCGCTGCGGATTTTGGAAAGATAGGACTGATTTCTGTTAGGACAAACAGTAGTTACCGACAAATCAAGAATGAATTTACTTTAGTGTGATTGACAAAGGAGCGGATTCAGTTGTGCACTTGAGCTCGAACAAGACACAGTAAGCTTAGCATCAAGGTTCCGACTGACAGTGTCAACAAAGATCGTTTGGCATTCGACTTTCTACCAGCTGCGTTGCGCGACATAATCGAATCCATCTCATCGATGTTGCCATATTCAGAGTCATCCTCCGAAAGTAAAGGTTTTCTGGTAATTGGACGAATCCATTTCCTTGCTGCCGCAGCTGATTTTCTTTGTGGCCGTTGTGAAGTTTCTATTGTATCCTTGTTTTGGACAACATTGTCCTTTGTTGTGTCAACGTCGATGTCGTTCTTGGATAGCTCCAATGGAAAACATGAAGAACAGAGCGCGTTAGCTGCTTCCCAGAAGCCAGACGTACTATTACAGAACGTATCTGGCCATCGGCACTGCGTAAGACTTCATTCACCATTCCTAATTTCCAGATACCTCGTGGACCATCTTGCTTGATGTGGACTACATCATTTACTCGTGGATACTCTGCTTCTTTTCGTCGTGGCGACTTCAACTGTTGCTGGTGCTTTTCGCGCAGACTGAGTAGGTAGTCATTTTTCCAAATTCTCCAGAACTGATTTAGGTGTGACTGGCCTTTCTTCCAAACTTCTAGCAATCGTTCTGCTGACGAAAGTCTGTTGACAAAGTCGGGAGCTGCAGATTGGTCGTATCTGATGGTTGGCAATCCGGTTGCATTTGGCATTATGAAGTTGCCTGGCGTCAGGCAGTATCCAGATTTGAAATCAGAACCCACGTAAATGAGTGGGCGTGAATTGACTGCAGCTTCGATTTCAGTTAGAACGGTTTGCAGCTGGGTAAAGGTAAGGCACAGATTTCCTAATGATTTGCGTAAGCTTTGCTTCACTGAGCGGACCAGTCTTTCATAGAATCCTCCCATCCATGGGGCCTTTTCAGTTATAAATTTCCACTGAATTCCACGATTTGCAGCATCTGCTTCAGTAGCAGCATGTAGGGCGTCAAGAGCCTTCTTTGTTAACTTAAACTGAGATGCATTATCCGAAAGGATCACTGCTGGAGCACCTCTTCTTCCACAAAATCTGCGCAGACAAAGCAGAAATTGTTCAGCGGACATGTCAGGAACTAGTTCCAGGTGAATTGCTCTTGTTGATAGGCAAGTGAACAAACAGATCCAGGCCTTTCTATTGCTGCCAGTTTCTCCAAACTCTTTTATGTAGAGTGGACCAAGGTAATCCAGGCCTGTGACTGTGAATGGAGGGCTTGGATTGACGCGACTAGGTGGTAGTGGTGACATAGGCGGCACTTGATAGGGACCTCCATCATATCGGACGCATTGAGGGCAACTTCGAATGTGCTTATACACAGCAGATCGTCCGGCCGGTATCCAGTATTGGCTGCGAATTGAAGCGAGCGTGTGTGATACACCTGCATGAAACAATTTGCGGTGGTTATGTCCAACCACCAGTGCTGTGAAGGAGTCCAGTTTGGGCAAAAAAATTGGATGGCTCTCCAACTTACTGATTCCTGCATTTGAAGTCGGCCACCACAACGCAGTAAATTTTCTTCGTCAATCCAAAGATTAAGTTGCTTGACCATTGGGTGGATATGGCGGTTATGGCGGTTAGAATGTCAGCATGGTGGAGCTTTTCGATGTAGCGAATCCAGAGCAGTTTTGCATGATACATCTCTTTAGCGGATAGAGATTTTCCTTTGGCCTTTTCTTTTCCCAGTCGAAGGCACCAGGCAGTGACTCGTAGCAATTTGTCGAGTGAAGAGAATTTATTCCGATTGATGACGTTGCCAACTCCATATTCGCTGTGCTGGAGACAGGCAATTGTGTTCTGACAGTTTTCGTCAGAAGCGTTGACTGTATGTTTGATATCTTGGCCAGCTTCGAAAGATGGCCAATTGTCGTCAGTAGTTTCCGATAAAAACCTGGGCCCTGTCCACCAAAGCTGTGATGTCAACAAATCCTTCGTTGACACAGAACGTGAAGGAAGATCTGCAGGATTTTGTGCTGAATCTACGAAGTGGAATTCTAAACCGCGGATTTCTCTGATTTGCTTGATTCTGTTTCGCACAAATGGCGTCAAAGATTTGTCTGAGTTGATCCAGTGAAGCGCACACTGAGAATCTGTCCAGATGCAGAGTCGGACAGCAGAAAGCGACAATGCTGTTGAAACAAACTGAAGTGATTTGCTTCCAATATGAACGGCAATCAATTCCAGGCGCGGAATAGTTATCAGTTTTCGAACAGGTGCTAGACGGGCCTTTGCGAATACAAGTTGTGTCTGGACAGAAGCTCCATTCGACACACGCAGATATATGCAGATTCCGTAGGCGAGTTGTGATGCGTCACAAAAGCAGTGCAGTTGATAGTTTTCCCCATTTCCAACAAATCTTGGAATTTTCAGGTCAGTAAGCAATGACAAATCGGCAGCAATGATCTTCCATTTTTCTGCAGTTTGCAGTGGCAGTGCTTCATCCCAGTCCAGTTTTTCCTTCCATAGCCCCTGCAGAAATATTTTGCCTTGAAGAACTGCAGGACTTACTAGACCCAAGGGATCGAAGATTGCTGCAAGAGAGCTTAAAATCGTCCGCTTGGTTAAAGGTTCGACGATGTCTTGGATCTTCCGACATGGCACAGATAACGAATCTTCAGAAGGATTCCACTGAAGGCCAAGTATTTTGCATTTTCCTGATGCTTGGTCGTGGACATGGATGGATTTGAGCAGAACTTCAGAATTAGTGACCCATTCTCTCAAGTTCATAGAAGCCTCGCCGAAAAGGTCCTTTGTAGTGTGGTAAAATTCAATGGCTTCGTTTGCAGAGTGAACTCCAGTGATTATGTTGTCAACGTAGATGTTCCGGAGAATGTTCTTAGCAACTTCACCACCGCATTTGTTCAAGTGAAACTGTATTGTTGCGCCGAGAAGAAATGGGCTTGAGATGACTCCAAATGGAACCCTCGCAAATCGATAAATTTGAACATTGTTATCTGTCGACAAATTGAGTGGATCTTGGAGCCACAGAAATCGTGTGACGTCTCGTTCAGACGGTTGCAAGCCCACTTGAAGGAAGGCCTTTTCAATGTCAGACGCTATTGCTATGTTGTTCGTGCGGAACCTAAGAAGGATAGCAACGATGTCGTCCAAAAAGACAGGCCCTCGGTGAAGACATTCATTTAAACTTCTAGATTTTTCATTGACCTTGGCTGATGCGTCGTAGACAACTCTCAGCTTCGTAGTTCTGCCGGGCGTGATTACTGCATGATGTGGTATGTAGTGCAATCTTGAACCAGAACTAGCTGAAGGATCTGCCTTTTCGATAACACCTTTACTTTGTTGATCATCGATTACATTCTGGTATTGACTGGAGACTGCCGGCTCAGATTTATACCGACGAATCAGTGAATTTAATCTACCTAAGGCTAAATTATAATTTGTTGGCAGATCAGGATTAGCCTCTTTCCAGGGCCAGGTGACATAGTAACGACTATTTTCATACACAACTGTTTCATTAAATTTTTTCAAAGTCATCTCCAGGGTCGTCCATTTTGTCCTTGACCCGGATTGCTTCAAGATCCCATAAGAATTTCAGATCACGCCAGCGACACTCTGTCGTAGAGACTGCAGACTGAAATGTGAAGCTGTTATGCTCCGAAGAATACAATGTAGATGTTGCTGAGGCTTCTAATATTGTCGATTGATTTCCTGAAGCTTCTGGTTGTCGTCCTCCGAGAAGCCAGCCCAATGATGTGTTGATCAGATACAGGCCGTTTGAAATAGAAACCTTTTCTTCTCTGAAGAAATCCCACATGTAATCGGCGCCAATGAGGAAGTCAATTGTGACGTTTTCAGACCTCGATGGAACCTTGTCGGCCATTTGTAGTTCCTGAAATAGCTTTCGGAATTTAGTGAAATTGAAGTGAGCTGTTTGGATATTGCCAGTGATGACAGGGATGACGTTGACTGTAAGTCGGAATACTTCACCGCTCTGAAGCTTTACTGAAACTTCTGCTGATTTCGTATTTGTTGTTTTTGGCATGGTCGAGCCAAATGTGAATATGGACAAGTCTCCAGTCGAAGACGGTTTTAATTTCAGTTGTGCAGACAGTCGATCTGTGATGTAGCTACGTTGACTACCGTTGTCAAATACTCCTCTTGCTGTGACTGTTTCTCCGTTTGAATCTAGAAGAGTAGCAGTGACGGTTTGCAGAAGAGAAATTTCACAGGATGCCAGCAGCTGGTGATCCTGTTTCTTGACGTCCAGTTCTGTTGTATTCAAGTGTTGAGACACAGGATGAGGTGGGTCAGAAGCCACCATTGATGCAGATGCACGGTTGTATGGATACTTGGCGTGACAGCCGCTGAAATGGTGCTGTTTCGTTACCTTGCAGTGAAAGCACGGCTTTGTGCGAATACATTGCTGAATTGAATGGTAGGGGCCCAAACAATTGAAACACAGTCGTTTGTTGATTAGTTGCTGTTTTCTGGCTCGAGCAATAGTGACCATTTGGCACTGATCGGCGAAGTGACCCTTTTGATCGCAAAATGGGCAGATTCTGTACGCTTCGTTGTAGTTGTCAGGCTTTGACTGTTGAGCTACTGTATCAGATGTCTTGCCTGGTCGTCGTTGAATTCTTGTCAGCCTTTGTTGTGGTGAGTCACTGACAAGCGCATTTGTCGTAGCGGATGTTCTTCTTCTACCCCTGAATACAGATTCACTGTCGTTCGAAAAATATTGTTTGTAGTTAATGCTGTTTTTGTTATTCGTCATTGGACTGTGGTTCTGATATGCTGCTTCGCAAATCTGAAGATGCTGTCGTAAATGCTCTCTCAATGTGTTGACATCCCAACCTTCATCGTCCTCTTGACGTTCCTTTTCCATCTGCACCCATACGGATGGAGGTAATTTCGATCGTATCTGTGTTGAAAAGTGGCGATGGTTGACGTCTTCTCCTAACGCCTGCAGTGCGTTCAGATGCTGTTCAATTTTGTCCACCACAGAGCGTAAATCTTTCAGCTTGTAGGCTGCCGGCAAATCACTCAACGCAGTGTAGTGGGCGTCCACAATCAGATTGTTGTTTCCATATCGTTCGCTGAGCATATCTATGGCAGATGCGTAGTTAGCTTCGGTAATAGCGAGCCCAGCAATCGTGTTAGAGGCTTCTCCTGACAGCTGGCCTGCCAGAAAGCTCATCTTATCGACAGCAGTCAAAGAAGGGTTGTCGTGTACTGTAACCTTGAATCTGTCCCAGAAGTTCTGCCAGTTCAAGATATTTCCGTCGAATGTCGGGAACGACAGCTTCGGCAGTTTGGTCGCGGCTGTAGTTCCAGGTATGCGCTGAGATAGACGCAGAGCTTCGGCCATTGGTTGGTTTGCTTCTCTCACAGCTGTACGGTCGGCTTCTGCCTTTGCATTTTCTCTTTCTAAGCTCCGCTGATCAGACAGCTTTCGGATTGCTGAATTCATTTCTATCAAGGCAGCATCAACCACTGATAATAATTCAGCGTCGTGTTCAGACTGTTGTTCAGCGGCGGCCAAGTCGGTTTCACTGCTCCATTGATGCAATAAATATTGTCGTTGAAATTCTTTGAAAGAATCTCTTCTCGTGGCGAGTGTGTCGCGATAGCTGATGAGCGCTTCGAGATGATAGTTCCTCTCTTCGGAATTGTCGAATTGTTGCAGTATCTCTGGTTTTGCCTTGCGGCAGTTGTCTAATTCTCGTCGTAGTGGACGAAGCGCCCGCGCAATTGAAGACATGAGTTGTACAGTTGTAGTTATTGTGCTGAGGAAAAGCAGTGTTAGAGCGATCTTCATAGATACTTCAGTAAGCCTTCCCCAGAGCAGCAGTGGTTATTAGTAGAAAGGTCATGTGGAAAGTTGTATAGTTCTGCTACCAACAATTATGTGGTGAATACTTCAGATCGACTTGGCTAAACTTGTTTACCCAAAACCAAATTTTATTGCCAACTAACTTTCACAAACGATTCAGGAGTTTTTATACCGCAAAAGTCCCACGAAAATTAATGCAGAAGCAAAGGTTAAAAAGGTTAAAAGCTAAAAGCTTCACACGATTACAAATACAATAGAAAGCCATTAATTTAAGTGCTCGATCCATTACCCAAGAAGAACGAAATTGCAGCGGCGAACCAGGAAGCGAAAGGAAGCGAAGAAACGAAGAAAACAAACTAAAATCGCTTTAGAAGTAGCGACAATAATCATCTACATTAAACTTTTACATGTCAATCTGTTTTACAATTTTTATTGCTTCGTTTCTCTTTGTAATCATTTATCGGTAACCTGAAACAATGAATCTTTTACTAAATTACTTTAATTAAGTATTTAATGATGTATAATAGATTTAAATCTATTAACTCAATTGAACACAAACCGTTAGTCGGTTTCTCGGTTTCTACGGGTTATCTATTGCTCCGCTGCCGAAGCAAACCATGCCCGATTTTTTTCGGATGCTTGATGGTGTGCATCTTTCTTTCATTTGTTAATTGGAACGATTTACATTAATAATTAATAAATAATTAAAACATTTACGTTAATTTACAAACAATAAACGGAGTTGCATTTTGAATCTCCGCTTCTCTACTTTCTTTTCTCCGTTGACCGTTACAAAAACCAAGCAAATGGTAGAATCGTTCATTTGGTGGAAACTATCTTGTGTAACTTTCAAATTTAAATTAAAATTTAAATATCTAGCTGATGCAGTTGACTTTCAGCAACCTCACCCGCAACCAGCCACCAGCAATGAATCTTTCACCCACAACGCTGTTATATATAAGAGTTTTGTTACACTGCTCACAACCTTGCGTGAAGCACAAGGCTCTATCAAGAGTACATAATACATAAGAGTACTGTAAATTAAGCACTAAATCACAAAAAACTAGTAGTAGCTTGGCCTCGGCCCTATACAACCGTAAACTCTCAGCCTACTCCAGTCTCCCTCCTTTCGTCGATGTCGACGCTGTCTGTCGTAGCTTCTCGTTCTGTAGCGACTGTCGTCAGAGTAGTGTCGTCGCACGTCCAACGCCTTCTCTCCTCGAGGCTGTCGGTTTTCCAGCTCTCTCAGCAGTCGTTCTCGCTTCCGTTCCTTCAGTTTTCGCAAATCCAGGGCTGATCCGTCGTAGTGCTTGAGCTCGTCCGTTATGGCCCGACCTGTCTTGGAGACGTAGCCTTGCTTCTGCAACCGCAGTCAAGCGTACATAATAGATAAGAGTGTGACATAATTGTGGTTTTTCTGTAGCTTTTCTAACGACTCTGCAGTTCAGTTCAGAAACATGTAACAGGAAATAGTCAAACACTTGAGTATTTTTACTCGATTTATCCCCGGTCATGAAAGAAAGGTGGATGGGGTAGGCGCTAACGGGCAACGGTAAGCGAAGCCAGAAGATTCATTGCATGTTGTTAGGGCCCGTGTAAACACAGTAACAATTATTACTGTGTTCCTTAATGTGTTCCTCTATCAATTAATTTAATAAATTAATCAGCTAATTAATTAAAAAACGTTAGTTTTTGGAATACAAACCGAAACGGCTTACTGCAAGGAAAATTTCCCAGCTCTCATGCGAGTCAAGGGCAGCCAGTTTTTGCTCTGTTTTGGACCTTCGAATGTTCCAATCCTTTACACTTTTCCGTCCATAGTTCCCCTTGATGAACCCGGCCGACGTTGAAGCCACGTAGATTCCATCGTCCTTCAGATGCTTAAACTGGCTGACTTCTGTCCCGTTGGAGGTGAACAGATAGTTGACCGGGGTCTCAAAGCCCAGTCGTTTTGTGAGATAGTCCAACAGCAGAAGCCAGTGCTTGAACTCGCGTCGGGTCACGTGAACGAACGTCCCTGACCCGCTGTCGTTCCCGTTCTTAAAGACCCGGATTCGGAAGGAGATGAAGTTGGGATCCACGTCCAACTCTTCGCCGAATCCGCTGTCTTTGCTTCGTTTGCTCTGAAACAATATGCAAATTAGGTTTCGTGCTTGTGCTTGTGCTTGTGCTTTTTAGTTGTCATGTTTGTGATTGTTGTATATTTAGAATACCACCATTCAACCCATTCAAGAATTCGTTTTCTGGACTTTCCTGGTTTTTTCGGGGTGCCACAAATCCTGAGTGAGTGCAGAATTTTGTAGCTTTCTGATTATGTACAAACTTTGCATCACCAATTTCACCAGTCTTACCGAAATTTGATTTTCCGATTTTTCGTTTTACATTTTTTCCAAAAATTACGCAAGTCTCGCTTCTAAATTTCCCATTGAGTAATGTGACTGATTTTTGCAACAGTGCACTAAGCATAAAACAATTTTCAAGTCAACTGTCTTGAATATAAGTCATTAAGTTCACAGAGGGCACAGACTAATTTTTAAATTACACTAACTTAATTACGTAGTTAATTCAGATTTACTTCAGGACTTCGCTGAGACCTGGATCTTGATTTTGATCTGCCACCGTGTCTGGATCTGTGCTGAAACATAAAAATTAAGACGATTATTTAAATCTCTATGTTAAAGCGGATAATGATTTAGACAATAGTGTCCTGAATTTAGTTTATTTATCTCCTTATTTATTTATTTATTTATTTATTTATTTATTTATTTATTTATTTATTTATTTATTTATTTATTTATTTATTTATTTATTTATTTATTTATTTATTTATTTACTTATTTATTTAAATATTTACATTAACTGAACTTATTTACGGAACTGTAAACTGCTGTAACTAAACTAAAAAGCTGCAACTTTAAGCAAAACCCTTGCAAAGAACATTCAACTCTGTTCTTATCGATATTATCTGCCATTGTGAATTTAACTAATTCTGCCTGCTTCGGTTAGATTAAACTAACACTTTAAATTTTTGTCTAATAAACTCCCCAACTGAAATAAATAGGAAACGGTGAGATTTGGCATTATGCGATACTGCTTTGTGGCATTTGCACATTGAAATTCTGCGTAGCGAAATTCTGCATAGAAAAATTCTGCATAACAAAATTCTACACAACGAAATTCAGCATAACGAAACTCTGCATATATAATAAAATTCCACTCTGCCTAATGAAATTCTGCACGGTGAGATTCACCTTGGCGTAATTCTGCTTATTGAGATTCTGTCTAATGATATTTTCCTTTATGCATTTCTACACAACGAAATTCAGCATAGCGAAACCCTGCACAATGAAATTCGACGAACTGAAATTCTGCCTAATGAAATTCTGCACAATGAGATTCAGCATAGCGCAATTTTGCATAATGAAATTCTGCATAATGAGAGGTTACCCTATCCGCCCTGGTATCTGAGTGATTTCGACGATTTGACCTGTCATAGTCTTCGTCGTAATAACTTCGCCTGTTGTGCGATCTGTCGTAGTCATAGTATCGATAATATCCACCGTCGTCCGAATGACTACGTCTTGGCATTTCAGAATTAGAATTTAAATTCAATGATAAAGTCTAATCAAATAAACAAAATTTTAAAGCTTTGAGAAATTAGGTCCAAGATTCCAAACATAAGGTAGCTGTGTATTTTCATTGACAATTATGTACTTGTCATTCAGATTTGGTTAACTTTCAGAATTCTAGCAAAAAGAGCTGCTGCCATAAGTAGGTTGAAATCCCAAAGAAGAACTAAAATTCCAAGTGTTATGCGAACCTAGGCCATTTGGCGCCCCAAAACACGAATTCTATTTCCCCCATTCACTAAATATTAATACATGGTTAGTGTGTGATGTTTGCGTAGACATAAAAAAGGAACAGCCTTGCACTTGCTTGTACTCAAATCTCATTAACAATATTGAGATTCTGTGAGACACTCAGTTATGAATATGTGGGTAATATAACTAAAGATTTATGGGGCTTAGCAGGAAGATTTATACATTCTCCAAATTGTATTCAATAGTAGTACATAGTACGATAGTACATAGCTGTGAAAAGTTAAAATCAGGATTGAAAGATGTGAAGAAAAGTGTGCAGGCGGGGATCGAACTACCGAGCTTTCAATCTTGAGTAGAACATTGAGAAAAGTTATTGCGCTGATTTCATCCTTTCAGAGTTCACCTAAGTCGCTGAAATGTAACGAGGCTACTGAACAAAGTTAGTTATTGCACTTTAGGAGCAAGCTTTAGCGACGACGATATCTTGTATTTTCAACAGCTACAGACTTTTTCTGGAAAGTTGGCTATCTGAATACATTTCAACAAGAGTACATAATGATAAGAGACGCACATTGAACCAACTGAGTAGTTGTGTTTTCGAGCTTTAGAACACAAACATAGCGCTTAAATTTGTTTGAAGGGATGGGCCCAATTTGTAGGGATGGGGGTCAGCCGTTAGCGAGCAGAGCATAGTTGTTGCTCTGATAACAGAGACTAGGCTTACTCTGATCATTATGTACTCTTGATTTCAATAAACGGATGTCCGAAGTGTAGCTTATCAGAAACTTCAAAGTCCCAAAAATTTGCAAGGAAACAGCGAGGGTCACGACGATGCTCATAGTAAAAAAATATGGATGAGTTGAAGATAAGAATTATTGAAACCTCTATATTTGCTCATACAGCTGGATAAAGGTGGCTGAGTCAGAAATCAATTTATTGTTCAAATTGAGCTGTAGCAAAATAGTTGTATCAAGAAAAAAAGGACTATTGTCAATGCCAAAAATGCACCACCTGAAGGGGTTTGTATTAAGACGATTGTTACCAAGCGATACCACATGATTAGTGATACTGGAACAGAACTAGCCTAGTCTAGTAGTTACTAAAAGCACTGTATACGTAAGCTCTAATGTAGTGTTACTCTGACAACAGGAAAGCTTAGACCTAAAATGCTCTCCGGCAATCATTATAGGCAGAAACCTGGAAGGAGAGCAAAACAGACTCCCCCTAATGGATGTGTGGTGATGAAAAATTTACCAGAATTTAATTTTTCCGGAAATTTTATCGAAAAATTCGCTACAGGCTGGCCTCAAGAATCTTTATCATGGGCGTCATTCGATAAACTTCTGCGAAAACTCGAGAAAGAGACCAGAAATGTTGAAAAATCCTAAACTGATCTCGACTATCATTCAGTAGTTGATTTTTGCTCTGACATTTGCAGGATCGATCCCAGATAAGAATTATTAATTATAATTTTATTTCTGATGTCACCTACTTAGAATTTCATAGTCTACACCCAAAATTTTGATCCGAACCAGATCAAACAAATTCGACTGCTGTCAATAGATATGAAGAATCTGTCGGATGTCTGTTTGTGTTTTCGAGCTTCAGCACGATTATATGCAGAAAAGCATATCTTGTTTCGACTTGGTACTAACTTGCGGGAATGATACAACAAATTTTGATTGGGGGTTGGTGGTTCAGCGTGTATATTCTGCAATTACGTATGTACTTTGAGGTTTGCAGATATGCCTATATACTGCTTATTTTAATTTACAACTTGTGTCAAGTGACATTTTGTTTTATTAGTTATTCCGTTTTATTTGCATGCCAAATTTGCTCATTTCGCTACTGTTTGGTTTGATTTATCTCAAACTATTTAATTTTTCTTTCTTTCGTTTCACCTTTGTACTCTCATGTGAAAGTAGTCCTACAAAACAAGTACTACAAATTTGGTCACACATTTGGTCATAAATAAATTGGAAAGGAATTCGCAGGGTTTTGGGGGCTCACAATTTGTAAGTTACAAACTTTTTAGAGTTCAGATGCAGCTTCTGATAGTCTATTTTGTGCAAAATCTGATAACAATTTCGGTTTTGTCTCGTCTAGAAAAACCACAAATTGCTCAAATTTACTCCCCCCTAAAGTGCTGAAACACTGAAAATCTTCCAATGCAAATTTACGTTTGTTTGCAGAATACAATGCAATTGACTGCAGCGTATACACATTTTAACTGAAATAGGTATGCGGGTCAAAACCCGGTTTTAATTTTCTGAAATTTTGTAACTTTAAAATTTCCCCCTCTATAGGGAGAGGACTATTACGTATACACGTGGGGCTTAGAAATGTCAGTTTTCAATGTACAGATGTCAGCTGGCAAAATTAGGATGATATTTCAGCCGAAATTGTTGTTCAAATCATTTTGGAGGAGGGTTTTTGGCAACTTTTTTGCTTCCAGATTTTTTAAAATTGACACTAAAACTACATGGGTCAGTGACTTGATGTTTGTCTGTCTTGAGAAAAATAATTCTTTTCTAACTGTTTAACATTGACTTTAATTTTTCGTAACGCATTAATGCGTTTCCTCTTTTGCCGGTTTTTCACTTTACGCCTTTGCGCAACAGTGTTAAGTCGTAGGGGTTTGTTTTGAGAGACCCAACAAAATGGTTTTCAGCAATTTCTAATTGTCAACTTAAATTTTTGAAAGGTTTTTCGTCAGAAAACCTAACAGCTCTGACTAATTTGGAGCTTAGTTGCGAAATTGGGAAACCGTTTATGCGAAGCGACCGTTAGTGCAAATGCAGCTCCACCGAAATTAACAGCTCCCTTGAAGTTAAGGTCAAAAAATTTAGGTTTGGCACATCTTGTGGTCTGCTCGCGATGAGTTAGGCGGAATTTAACTTAAACTTAACTTTTTTAAACATTTGTTTAAACTGTTGTTTAACTTTAACGTGCTGAACGGAAAAACCTCAAAAACTAAACGTTTAGGCACCCGAATTTTATGTGTCCACGTTTCGCATCTACAGATCTCTAAGGGGCTTTTTAAGAAAAAGTAGAATAGAGTTGAAATTAACTCTTTTAACCTCCACCCCCGTGCCATTTTACTCTCATTTTTAGTTTATACTAGAAGAGTAAAGCAATAAGTCTTTCTTCAGCGAATAATCTTGTGGGTTTCTTGTCACATTATGGACAAAATCTCCAACGGCCTTTTCATGAAAGAATTAAGCAGAGCTATACGAATTAGTTTTCACTCGACTCGTTTCCTGAAAAATTTGGAAGAGGGGAAACTCAAACATTTATGGATTTAAATGAGTTAAAATTAACCACTCTAATTTGCTTAATAAGTTTACTACTTCAATACTCACTCTACTTGTCGCGGAGTCTTGTGCTCTAACACCAAAGAATTTATTTAAATTGTAGAATACTGATCAATTGACACTAATTAATTAATATAATTAATCTAATTATCGGATAATTTTGTATTTTTAGATCATCTTGTTCACCAATATGACCAACAAATGACCACAAATTAGATAATTCTATTTTTGACCCCTCAAATTTAATCCCAGACCGCTATGGGAAGCCTGACATACTGTTTACTGCTTAGTCTAATTTTACAGCAATTCTGCAGTCTTAACTGTATTCCTCTACGAGGTAATTTCCCATGGACCGTGCTGTTGTGCAAATTTCACGACAGACCCGAAGAGCCCAAACCCGAGTCCTATTTTCACTACTGGTTGCTCGATCTAGAGCACAGTGGCTCGATAGCTCGATACTTTCTCGACATCTCCAATAATCTATATTCAATCAAAGGATCGAATATTCATGGCTGGTTCACGATGCCCTACCGGCGCGCTGCCGTGGAGTACCTTGCCGACCAAGATCCAAATCTGGCAAAACTCTACCCCTCCAGCTCTCAGACCAGCATGCAACTGAAAGTGTATCACAAAACCAAGCAGTTGTGCATCGAAACGGCCCGCTCTATGGGTGCCCCCCTATTTAAGAATATCATCATCATCGTCAACGATCACAATATCGCCATGTACTGTAAGGAGGAGGGAGTCCTACTGACCCCTCATTTTCTGGCAACCGCGGCCCTAGCCCACGAAATGGTTCACAGTTTCTACATCGGTCACTCGTACAGTGACCGGGCCGTTAGGGTGTTTCCCTACGCGGGCCTGGGGGAGTACGACGACACCTATGACCTAATGAGTACCGCCAATGCCTACATGTACGAAACGGAGTACGGTCTAAACGGGCCGGGCCTAAACGGACCCCACCTGGACTACCTGGGCTGGCTACCCCTGGACCGAACCCTTTTCTTCGGTAAAGATGGCTACAACGAAGCTACGCTGCAGTTGGCTTCGCTGAGTCGGCATCACGTCGATACGAAAGGATGGCTTCTGGTTTTCCTACCCTACGACCGGGATAACCCCGCCAACGTTTATTCGATTGAGCTGCGAACCCGAAACGGGCACGATCAGGGCGTCAAACGGGACTCAATTATCATTCATAAAGTTACGGAAATTGATGGCTACTCCTATTCGTATTTGATCACAAATTCGGTTCACCGACGCTATGAATGGTTGCCGGGAGATCGGTTTTTCGCCTACCTAAAGGGCTCGAAACAAGACGGGATCGATGTAACGGTTATGTCGATTGATGGGCCTGCCGGCTCAGCAGCCGTTCGTATTCGCACCGCGTTCGACCCCGTGAAATGTCGAGATAATGAGCAGCTCCGCAGGGCTCATAAGGATGACAAAGTGTGCGTTAGTCGAGATGAGTTTGATCGGTTGGCAGAAGAAAACGAAGAATCGCTGAAATACGTCGGCTCGATTGGGACCTGTTTGGACGGCCGCGTGTCTAGGCGGTCCGGACCCGGAGACGCCACCTGTGTCACAGAAAGTCGAAAACTCGAATCAGATCGCCTAAATCGACAATGGGAGGACTACAAACGATTTTTCGACCTGGGAACTTGGGGCCTCAATGCTTGCGATGAGGGCTACATCTGGCGAGCCCTAGACCCCTATGACTATGTCTGCGTCACTCGCGAGTACCGCGAATTCTTGGCGGATCAGGGAACGGATAACTGCAGTCAGCCGGGCTACGTTCGCCGCTATCTGTTCCCTACTGACGTGGCCTGTGTCACCGCGCAGCAGCGCGACGACGCTCAAGCCAGAAGCCATGGGGCCCGACAGAAGCTTAAGTACTTTAAATTTTTTAACGGTGTTGACGATGTGCGATAGTTTTTAGGGCTCAGCTTTGTTTTACTTGTTTGACTTCTGGTCAGGTGCTTGTAATTATACAGATGGTTTAGGTGAAACTGAAACCTGAGTGATGTTTCAAGGCACTGAAACTGAAACTGAAACTATTTTGGGAAGAGACCTGAAACTGAAATTGAAATTACTTTGGATTGCCGACTAAAACTAAAACTGAAACTAAAATTGCCTACTGAAACAACACTGGGTTAAGGTAAAGTGCCATTTATTTTGAGTGTCACCCATTCCACAAGTCAAATGAGTTAAACAGAAACAAAGAAACGGACACAGAAGTCACTGAAAGCCCCAAAAATTGGGATCTAACGAACAATTAATACTCTAATTGAGCTTAAAATTAAGGATTATTTTAACCCACTGCGTTAAATTATTCGCGATGTTGGTCCCTTTTAATTTTATATTTTATCCGTACCTATGATTGCAGGCTCACGACGGCACTATATATTAGTTCACGTATAGTTGTAACTGTATATTGATTGTATTTATTGTTATTTGAAAAGAACTCCCCACTAAAAACTATTTTTCAATCAGCAGAATTTAAATTGGTC